>JAQZBX010007405.1:0-50669 GCA_029593785.1 Cabassous unicinctus
GAGTATCTCCAGAGCCCTCAGGAGGCCCTCTGTGTGGAGTGATATCCACTTTGGTGCTCTATGAGATCCTACTGAGGTGTGCATAAGCGTTACCTCTGGGATGACCTCCTGACTCTCTTTGAAGTCTCTTAGCCGTATGAACTCATTTGTCTTTACCATTTCCCCCTTCTGTTCAAGGTCTTTTTCCAGTTGTATTGCCAGTTGGCACTTGGTAGTAATCCATCATTGCCAGGAAGGCTCATTCTCGGGAGTCATGTCCCATGCTGGGGGGAAGGTAATGCATTCATATGCTGAGTTTGGCTTAAAGAGAGGCCACATTTGAGTGACAAGGAGGCTCTCAGGAGGCAACCCTTAGGCACCACATAGCAATAGGTTAAGTTTCAATTACAAGAGCAAAGACTCATAAGGCTAGTCATCAATAACAAGAACCCATCAGTGGACCATCCACCTTAGCCAGACACTGCCCCTGTACTTAGGGGACTGTTGCTGCTTCCTTGGAGAATGTGGCAGAGCTCTCCAGGCTGGGAATTCAGTATTCTCTCATTTATTGAGTGATTCTCCACAAACTGTGACCATGCCCCACCCCTTGATCATTTGAACAATTTTATATATCTTTTATGTATATTCAGGTGAACTTCCTCCCATGAAACCCCCATCCCTGACACCCCCCACCAACGATCCTCTCCCATGTTTGGTTCTTTTAAAAAACTTCTATCTCTTTATTGAAATTCTCATATTGTTGACTCATTATTTTTCTGATTTACTTTAGTTCTTTCTCTGTGTTTTCCTTGATCTCTTTCTGTGTTTTAGGATCATATTTTTAAAGTCTTTGTCTGGTACATCCAAAGTCTGGTCTTCTTTGTTAATGTTTTCTTGACTTTTATCCAGTCCTTTGGGTGGGTAAAATTTTAAAAATTTTAAAATTTTTAACCACAATTACTTTTTTTAATATACTTTTTTTAATAAAAGAAACTTAGATTACATAAATGTAACATAAAAAATATAGGGGATTCCCATGTGCCCCACTCCTTAGCCCTCCTACTTTTTCCCACATCAACAACATCCTTCATTAGTGTGGTACATTTACCACAATTGATGAAAACATCTTGGAGCATTGCCACTAAGTTTGCATTATAGTTTACATTGTACTTTACACTCTCCATTCCATATTTTTGTTATTGCATGATATATAATGGTCTGTATCTGTCATTGCGATGTCATTCAGGACAATTCCAATGTCTCAAAAATGCCCCTAAATTACACCTGTTTTTCCCTCTTCCTCCCCTTAGAACCTCCAGAGGCCACTGACTCCACATCAATGATAAGAGTTATTCCATTGCTAGGATCACAATAAATCTATAGTAGAATAACAGTAAGTCGACTCTAGTTCATCGTTCATTCCCCAATCCTGAGGATTCTGGGATGGTGATGACCACTCCACCTCTAATTGAGAAGGGTCTTAGATCCCATGGGGTAGATGAATGGGACTATCTTGCTTGCAGTTGCAGACTCTCTCTGTTCTTTGGGATGGTCGTTGTCCATCATCATCTCCTTGTTAGTTGTCCTTAAACTCATTGACTGACAAAGCAAATATTCCCTCAAATAGTAGGGTGCCTGAGGGTTCTGGAGACATCCAGACACTATAGGTAGGGTAGACAGCTTAAGAGTTAGTTAGTACTAGAGTTGATAGGTGTATGACCAAGAGACTTAAATCTTTGGAATGTGCATATACAAGTTGGGCCCCGAATCTCAATAGATTTGCAGCACCTACTCTCCAGTTCATTGGAACCACAATTAGGTACCTGAAACAGAGTGGGCATCACCATCTCTAAATCCTCAAGATTTGGATTAAACAATGGACTAAAGTAGATATTATTATTCTATTATAGACTTATTATCATTCTAGCAATGGAAAAACTTGTATCATTAATGTGAAGGCAGGGGCCACCAGAGATCCTGAGGGGAGGGAGAGGGAAGAATAGTTGTAACATGGGGGCATTTTTTGGATATTGAAGTTGTCCTACATGATATTGCAATGACAGATACAGGCCATTATACATTTTGTCAATGCCTATAAAACTGTGTGGGGTAAAGTGCAAACTATAATGTAAACTCTAATCCATGGTTAGTAGTAATGCTTCAATCTGTTTTGATCAATTACAACAAATGTAGCACACCAATGAAAGATGCTGTTAATGTGGGAAAGTTTGGGAGGGGAGGGGGTGGTGTATATGGGAATCCCCTATATTTTTGATGTAATAGTTTGTAATCTAATCTTGTTTAAAAAAATAAATATTTTTTTTTAAAAAGGAAGAAAGATAAAATCTTAATGATATTTAGTCTTCCCATCCATGAACACGGAATGTCCTTCTATTTATTTAAGTCTTCTTCGGTTTCTTTTAGCACCATCTTATAGTTTTCTGAATAAATGTACTTTATTCCTTGGTTTAGTTTATTCCTAAAATTTTTATTGTTTTAGTCGCTATTATAAGTGGAATTATTTTTTCTGATTTCCTCCTTAGATTTCACATCAATAGTGTATAGAAATGCTATTGATTTTTGCATATTAATCTTGTATCCTGAACTTGTCTATTAATTCTAGTAGTTTTGTTGTGGATTTTTAGGGATTTTCTAAATATATTATCATAACATCAGCGAATAGTGCAAGTTTTACTTCTTTCTTTCTATTTGGGTGCCTTTTATTTCTTTATCTAGCTTAATTGTTCAAGCTAGAACTTCTAGCACAATATTGACTGACAATGGTGACAGTGGGCATCGTTGCCTTGTTCCTGATCTCAGTGGGAAAGCTTTCAGTCTTTCACCATTGAGTATAATGCTAGCTGTAGGTTTTTCATATATGCACTTTACCATATTGAAAAGCTTTCTTCTAGAACTATGTTTTGGAGTGTTTTTATCAAGAAAGGCCTCTATATTTTGTCAAATTCCTTTTCTGCATCAATTGAGAGGATCATGTGATTTTTCTTCTTCAATTTATCATTGTGGTTTATTTCACTAACTGATTTTCTTGTGTTGAACCACCCTTGCATACCTGGGCTAAAACCCACTTGATCATGCTGTATAATTCTTTAATGTGCTTTTTGTTTTGGTTTGAAAGTATTTTGCTGAGGATTTTTGCATCTATATTTATTAGGGATATTGGTCTGTAATTTTCTTTTTTTGTAGTATCTTTTTCTGGTTTGAGTATTAGGGTGATGTTGGCTTCATAGAATGAGTTTGGAAGTGTTTTTTCCTGTTAAATTTTTTGGAAGAGTTTGAGCAAGATTAGATCTTCTTTGAATGATTGGTAGAATTCACATGTGTCACCATCTGGTCCAGGGATTTTCATCTTTGGGAGGCTTTGATGGCTGTTTCAATCTCTTCATTTGTGATTGGTTTGTTGAGGTCTCCTGTTTCCTTTAGGTACAATGTCAGTGTTTCATGTGTTTCTAGGAATTTGTCCATCTCATCTACATTGCCTAATTTTTTGCCATACAGCTGTTCATAGTATTCTCTTATGATCTTTGTTATTTCTGCAAGATAAGTAGTAATGTCCCTGCTCTAATTTTTTATTTTATTTATTTGCATCTACTCATTTTTTTTCTTTGTCAGTCTAATTAAGGATTTGTCAGTTTTGTTGATCTTCTCAAAGAACCAACTTTTAGTTTTTTTTATTCTCTCTATTGTTTCATTATTCTCAATTTCATTTATTTCTGCTCTGATCTTTACTATTTCTTTTCTTCAGCTTGGTTTGGGATTAGTTTGCTGTTCTTTTCCTAGTACCTCCAGGTGTGCAGTTAGAGCTTCAAGTTTAGCCCTTTCTTCTTTATTTAATGTAAACATTGAGGGCTATAAATCTCCCTCTCAGTTCTGCCTTTGCAGTGTCCCATAGGTTTTGATATTATGTGTCCTCATTTTCTTAGTCTCAAGATATTTGCTATATTACAACGACAGATACAGGCCATTATATATCTGACCATAACCTACAGAGTCAAATGGGAAAGAGTGTAAACGACAATGTAAACTATAATCCATGCTTAGTGGCAATGCTACAAAATGTGTTTATCAATTGCAATGAATGTACCACATTGATGAAAGATGTTTCTAATTGGGAAAATGTGAGAGGTGTGGGGAATATGGGAATCTCTTATATATTCTCTGTAATATTTATGTTATTGAAGTAATTATGATTACTTAATTGTGTGTTGTTTAATCTCCATATATTTATGAATTTTCTCTTTTTCCATCCATTATTGATTTCCAGCTTCATTTCTTATGATCAGAGAAAGTGTTTTGTATAATTTAAATATTTTTTAAATTTATTGAGACTTGTCTTGTGACTCAACATATGTTCTATCTTGGAGTAGGATCCATGAGCACTTGAAAAGAATGTATACCATGCTGTTTTGGGTTGCAACACTCTATAGATGTCTGTTAGGTCTAGTTCATTTATCATATTTTTTCAAGCTCTCTTTTTCTTTATTCGTCCTCTGTCCAGATGTTCTATCCAATACTGAGAGTGGTTTATTGATGTCTACAACTATTATGGTAGAACCATCTATTTCTCCCTTCAACTTTGCCAGTGTATGCCTCATGTATCTTGGGGCACTCAGGTTAGGTGCATAAAT
Source organism: Cabassous unicinctus (assembly GCA_029593785.1). Taxonomy (NCBI): domain Eukaryota; kingdom Metazoa; phylum Chordata; class Mammalia; order Cingulata; family Chlamyphoridae; genus Cabassous; species Cabassous unicinctus. Next base: position 4,626 of record JAQZBX010007405.1, read on the forward strand.
ATTTAGCATAGTTATTTCTTCTTGGTGAATTATCCCTTTTATTAATACATAATGACATTCTTCATCCTTTATAACAGTTTTGCACTTAAAATCTATTTTGTCTGATATTAGTATCACTACTCCAGCTCTTTTTTGGTTACTATTTTCACGGAATATCTTTTTCCAACCTTTCAACTTTAACCTGGTTGTGTCCTTATGTCTGAGGTAAGTCTCTTGTAGATAATATATAGATGGCTCATTTTTTAAATCCATTCTATAAGTCTATGTCTTTTGATTGAGGAGTTCAAGTCATTATCATTCAATGTTATTACTGTAAAGACATTACTTACTTCATCCATTTTGTCTTTTGGCTCTCTGTTGTCATATTGTACTATTGTCTGTCTTTTTTCTCTTTAATTTACCTTTCCTAATAATCATCATTTCTACACTCTTCTCCAAGTCTCACCCTTGTTTTTTCCTTTCAGGCTGAAGAACTTCCTTTAGTATCTCTTGTAATTCTGGTCTTTTGGTAACATAATCTATCAGTTTTTGTTTGTCTGTGAAGACTTTGAACTCACTCTTAATTTTGAAGGACAGCTTTACCAGATACAGAATTCTTGGCTTGCAATTTTTCTCTTTCAGTACCTTAAATAAATCTTACCGCTTTCTTCTCTCCTCCATGATTTCTGATGAGGGGTCAGCAGTTAATCTTATCTTTGCTTTTCTCTTGTATGTAATGCTTTGCTTTTCTCTTGCTGCTTTCAGAATCATCTCTTTATTTCTGATATTTGTCATTCTAAATAGTAGGTGTCTTGGTGTAGGTTTATTTGGATTTACTCCATTTGGAGTGCATTGTCCTTCTTAGATATGGATATTTATCTCTTGCATAATGGTTGGGAAGTTTTCAGTCATTATTTACTCAAATATTCTTTCTGTCCCTTTTCCGTTCTCTTCTCCTTCTAAGACATTGATAATGTGAATATTTGTGAATTTCACATTGTCATTCAATTCCCTGAGATCCTGTTCCATTTTTTTCATTCTCTTCTCTTTCTGTTCTCCTGTCTTTTGGGCTTCAGATGTTCTTCTTCTAAATCACTAATTCTGTCTTCAAGCAATTCAAATCTGCTCTTATGTGCTTCAAATGTATTTTTCATCTCATCCATTGTGTCTTACATTCCCATAAAAACTGTGACTTTTCTCTGCAGGCTTTCAAATTGTTCTTTGTGCTCACCCAATGTCTTCTTAATATCATTTATCTCTTTAGCCATATTTTCTTTCATTTCTTTAAATTGATTTAAGAGATTTGTGTGATTATCCTTAATTAATTGTCTTAAATCCTGTATCTCTTCAAGATATTTGGTTTGTTCTTTTGGGCCATCAATTTCTGTTTCTTAGTATGTCTTGTAATTTTTTGCTATTGTCTAGGTATTTGAATATGTTAGTGAATTTATTTTGAATGCCAATTTCTCTTGCCTATTTTTTTCCTTAGCTCTTCTTTGTATTTGTTTTGACTTATTCTAAGTCTTTAAAATTGCTCAGCTTAAGTTATAAAAATTGCAGCAGATACTCAGTAATGAAGTGCAGATTTTCTCCCAGGGGTCAGAGTACAGAGAGCACCAACAATAGTTTTTGTTCATGCAATTTCCAGACCAGCCAGCAAGTGATGCTCATCAGAGTACTTTTCTGCAAAGGTGTATCTCTCTTCATTTTCCTGTGTTTTGGTCTGGCCAGAGCCTAGATTCAAAGTGAGCTTTGCTGACTGAATTCACTGAAGAAAGCCTCCCCAACTCCACCCTCCCTTACCCCTTGTAATAGCTGACAGGGAGGAAGATATCTGTTCCCATCTCAGTAGGCTCTAGTGAACCTAGAATTTTGCCCCAGCTTAATGTCTTGTGGGTGGGGGAGGGAGCCCTTCCTGACCATCTGTGGTAGTTTGGTAACTCATATTTGTTGTTTCGGCTTCTTTGTCTCTCTGCCTCTCACCCTCCTGGGAGTTGTGAAGCACTGTTCTGGTCTACTGACCCCCAAAGCAGGCTCTCAGCCAGGTTTTGGCTCTTTCTCCATTGTTTTTCTGAGAGAGTTGAGCCCTGCCTGTCTAATCTGCCACCATCGTCCCACAATTCCTCTGTGTTTTAATATTTTAAAGTATTAATTCTAGGATTTATTCCCTGACCTGTTGTTCCTTAGTTTTGTATCCAGCTAGTGATAAAACAAAGATTTTCTTGAGTGCCAGGAGCCTTCAAAAATAAATAAACCAATGGAAATAAAAAGCCTTTCACTATACTTGAAAATTACCTTTGCATTGGTTCATGCTATCCTTCAAAATTTAGTTCTCTTATGAAGGAGATCCTTAGCCTGGGGTCAGCCTAAAGTACAGGGGCTCCACTGTCATTTCTAAGGCTGTGTTTTGCTCGTGGGGTTGCACTTATTCATGGCCTTATGAATTTCTCCATTTACAGGAATTTAAACACCACCTCTACTCTCAATGAAATAGACATTCCTGCTGCCTAGGTATTCTATTTTATAACTTAAAGCAGGTAATTCTTTGCTCACGGCATTTTGACTTATTTTTTTCTAACGTTACTTTAGCTGTCCACAAGCTGCTTTTGCCTGCAAGACAAGTTCTGAGGGTGGGGGACAAGTCTCAGATGAGTTTCCTAATTCAGTCTTTCCAACTGCCACTTCATTGATTGGCAGTGATATACAGGCATCCCAGTAAATGCATAGAGGACACTTTGTTCCTTTGGAAACAGGGCAAAAACCCACAGTGGGTATGCAGTTGGCTGTACAATGTGTTGTGGCAGGGAGGGAATGGGGAATGGGCCAGCAAGAACAATGAGCTTCTCCTACTAGTTTTAAGGTTGCTTAGTCTTGCTTTGACAATCACCCAGTTATTGTAAGCCTTTCAGTGTTTTCTAGAATTTTGTGGAACATGTTTATGTGAGTTTAATTAGTTGTTCTTTGGGGTGATTGGCACCCTGGAAAGCCTTTCACTGTTTTCTTAGTCAACTGGAGATAACATGTTTTAATGAGGACATGGCCCAGAGTTGTCCCCAAGCTACTGGGGTGTATCCTCCCTTGTTCTGTGGGGATGAAAGTCTTGTCTTCACTTTGTAGGCAGCTACACCTTCCTGGGACTGGACTTGTAGGTAGTTCTGCACTGTTTAAGGTGCTGGTTCTCTATTAGAGTTTTACTTCTGTCAACTAGTTCACCATTGTGCTTATTCTGTTTTATTTTTCTCCTTCTGGCTATTACACTATATATATTTTATTCATTTATTTCTTTATTATCTGTCTGACTCCACAAGAACTTTGTAAGCTTCATGATCTTCAGGCTTCTTTCTATTTTGTTCAATGATATATCATTGGGCCTAGAGCACACAGTAGAAAACTATTGGTTGAATGAAAGAATGTATGGTGAATGAATATTAAGGAAATATTTAAGTTAGCATTACTTTATTATTTGAATTACTTTGATTTCGAATTACTTCACTATTGGTCAATTTTTAAATATGTGTTGTATTACATATTTAATTTTCAAGAACTCAGACTTCTTTTAAATATCAGAAACCACTACAATATTTGTAATTACCTTGTCAGGACTGTTTTAATAAATAAATGAAGTTGTGTCAAAAGAGACTAAAATAACATTATCGCTATAATAATTATTATGAGTCTATAGAATAGGCTTTGATAAAATGAGATTTAAATGCTAATATTACTGTGACTAACTTTTTTCCATATATGGTTTCATAAGGTGAAACTCGAACTAGAAATTTATTGTATCAAAAATTTTACTATAACACTCATTGATGCTATACTTTTATTACTAGTCCTTACTGCCCACCATAATAGATTTTCAAATACAGACATACATCATTTTATTGCACTTTGCCTTATTGTTCTGGACAGATATTGCATTATTATTATTTTTTTTTTTTTATTTACAAATTGGAGGTTTGTAGCAACCTTGCATTGAGCAAGTCTATCAATGCCATTTTTGGAAGTTCATGTGCTTACTTCATGTCTTTGTGTCACATTTTGGTAATTGTAGTATTTCAAACTTTTTCATTATTATTATACCTGTTATGGTTATCTGTGATCAGTGATCTTTGATGTAACTATCATAATTTTGGGAGGCACCACAAACCATGTCCCTATAATACGGAAAACTTAGTCAATGAATGTTGTGTGTGTTCTGACTGTTCCACCAACCAGCTATTCCCCTATCTCTCTCCCTTTCCTCAGGCCTCTCTGCTCCCTGAGACATGACAATATTGAAATTAGGCCAGTTAATAACTCTATAATGGCCTCTAAGTGTTCAAGTGAAAGGAAGAGTCACATTAAAATCAAAAGTTAGAAATGACTACATTTATTGAGGAAGACATGTTGAAAGCCATGACAGGCCAAAAGCTAGGCCTCTTGTGCCAAACAGTTAGCCAAGCTGTGAATGCAAAGGAAAAGTTCTTGAAGGAAATTAAAAGTGCTACTCCATTGTACACATAAGTGATAAGAAAGCAAAACAGCCTTATTGCTGATATAAGTTTTAGTGGTCGGGATAGAAGATCACATCAGCCACAACATTCTCTTAAGCCAAAGCCTAATCCAGAGCAATGCCCTTTCTTCATTTCTGTGATGGCTTAGAGAGGTGAAGAAGATGCAGAGAAAAGTTTGAAGATAGGTTGGTTCATGAGGTTTAAGGAAAGAAGTCATCTCCATAACATCAAAGTGCAAGGTGAAGCAGCAAGAGCGCATGTAGAAGCTGCAGCAAGCTGTCCAGGAGTACTAGCTAAGATAGTTGATGAGGGTTGCTATACTAAACAACATGTTTTCAGTGTAAATGAAACAACCTTACAAAGTACTGAAAGAAGGTGCCAACTAGGACTTTCAAAGCTAGAGAGAAGTCAATTCCTAGCTTCAAAACTTCAAAGGACAGGCTTGCTCTCTTGTTAGGTGTTAATGCAGCTGGTGACTTTAAGTTGAAGCAAATGCTCATTTACTGTTCGGAAAATCCTAGCATCCTTAAGAATGATACTAAAGAACAACAAAGCCTGGATGGCAGCACATCTCTTTACAACATGGTTGGGTGAATATTTTAAGCCCACTATTGAGAACTACTGCTTGTAGAAGGATTCCTTTCAACATCTTACTGCTCACAGACAATGCACCTGATCACCCAAGAGTTCTGATCAATATGTAAAATGAGGTGAATGTTGTTTCCATACCTACTAACACAACATCCATTCTGCAGCTCTGGATTAAGGAGTAATTTCGATTTTCAAGTCTTCTGATTTAAGAAATACATTTTGTAAAGCTATAGTTGCCATAGACAGATTCCTCTGATGGATCTGAGCAAAGTAAATTGAAAACTTTCTGGAAAGGATTCACCATTATAGATGCCATGCAGAACATTTGTGACTCATCAGAGGAGGTCAAAATATCAGCATTCACGGGAAGAAGTTGATTCCATCCCCTATGGATTATTCTGAGGAGTTCAAGATGTCAGTGGAGGAAGTAACTTCAGATGTATTGAAAATAGCAAGAGAACTGGAATTAGAAGTGGAACCTGAAGATGCAGATGAATTTCTGCAATATCATGTTAAAAGTTGAATGGATGAGGAGTTGCTTCTTTGGATGAACACAGAAAATGGTTACTTGAGATGGAGTCTATTGGTTAAGAAGCCCTGAAAATTGTTCAAATGACAACAAAGGATATAGCACATTACATCAACTTAGCTGATGAAGCAGTGGCAGGGTTTGAGAGGATTGATTTCAAATTTGAAAAAAATTCTACTGTGGGTAAAATGCTACCTAACAACATTGCATGCTTCAGAGAAATCTTTCATGAAAGGAAGAGTCTATCAATGTGGCAAACTTCACTTTTGTCTATTTTAAGAAACTGACACAGCCACTCTAATCTCCAGCAATCACCACTCTGGTCAACAGTCATCAACATTGAGGCAAGACCCTCTAGCCGCAAAAAGTTTATGACTCACTGAAGTCTCAGATGATTGTTAGCATTTTTTAGCAATAGAGTATATTTTAATTAAGACATGTACACTGTTCTTTCAGACATAATGTTACTGCACAGTTAATTGATTACAGAATATCATAAATATAACTTTTACATGCACTGGGAAACTAGAAAATTTGTGACTTGTTTTTGGAAATATTCTTTTTATTGCAGTGGTCTAGAACTGAACTCACAGTATCTCCAGGGTATACCTGTACTCACTGTTCAGGCCTTGTGCTAGACAGTAGATATACAGAAATGAATATAGGTACTATCCACACCTTATGGAATTTGCAGTCTTGCAGGGAAAAGGACACTAACATTAATAAAAATAATGTTTGTTACTTACTAATTTAATTCTATTAGGTGTTTTTTTTTTTTTTTGAGATTTATTTATTTATTTACCTCCTTCTCCACCCCCTACCCCACCCACTCCCGTTGTTTTGCACTCACTTTCTGCTTTCTGTGTATTCTTCTGTGTCTGCTTGTTTTCTCTTTAGGTGACACCAGGAAGCGATCCTGGGGCCTTCTGGAGTGGAGAGAGGCACTCAATCTTTTGCACCACTTCAGCTCCCTGGTCTGCTGTGTCTCTTATTGTCTCTCCTCTGTGTCTCTTTTTGTTGCATCATCTTGCTGTGCCAGCTTTCCACGCGGGCCAGCTTGCCTTTCACCAGGAGGCCATGGGAATCTAACCCTGGACCTTCTATGTGGTAGATGGGAGCCCAATCACTTGAGCCACATCTGTTTCCCTAATGCTATTAGTTTTTATTATTAATTTACAATTGGAGAAGTGTAGATCACTATGGGAACATATGCATAGCAAGGGTAGCAAAATGTATTATAGAAGACTATCAATCCAAAATGGGTTTGGAGTTAAGAAGAGATTACTTTTAGCTAGTGATTCAGAGAACTTCTACAGAGGTATGGTGTTTGAGCTGGATATCAAAGGAGGGGTAGAATTTGGATATGAGGAAGAGGTAGGGAAGTGCAATGCTAATGGAATCCATGGCTTAAGCAGAGTCATGATGTGTGAGGGTATATTCGGGGATTAAAGACAGTCCATTAGAGAAGGTACTGGAAATTTTATGGAAAATAATAATCAGTTGACTAAAATGGTAGGTTTAGATCTGTAAATGCTGCTGTGGAGTCTAGGCCTGTTTCAATAGAAAATAGGCAGCCTGTGAGAACATTTGAGCAGAAAAGAGGCAATCAAATGAGACCTTCCAAAATGTCTCATGGTCACAGTTTTGGATGGATTGCAGGAGAGGAAAACTGAAAACAAGGAGAACAGCTAAGACTCCATTATGATAGTTCAGGAAGGACATAATGGGACAGAGCTTAATCCTTTTCTATGGGTTTAATTATCAAAGAAAGATGTGCAGAATACAGAAATAATATAAGATTGGGAATCATAATCCTAAATTCAAGTTCCTGTCATGATATTTGCCAATCTTGCTTGGCCCAAATTAATCTATCTAAGTCTTGGTTAACTCATCATTAAATAAGGCTATTAATAACTACATGGCAGAGTTGTTGGTGGGGGGCGGGGGGCTTTAGATAAAATGTGTCAACTGCCCACCACCATGCTTGGCAGAGAGGGATGCTCCAAAGTGAAAATTACACAAGTCACTTCCCCTATCACTAGACATTGGTATTTGGGGGTTCCATTGAATGAATTATGATTCCAAGTTGATGAATAATAGTAATTATAATACTTTTCTATCACTGAATGCCTACTATCTTCCAGATGCTGTGGTTTATATGAGGTTTATATTATCACTAAACCTCATTAAAGTCCAAAATATTAGGGTCATTATCCTAATTTTTCAGATGAGGAAACTGAAGGTTACCAAGAGGTCACAAGGCTAGTAAGTGGTAGAACCTGCTGCTATCTGTAAGTATTGGACAATCTGTTACATGGTCTCTTAAATACAGAACCTGCTGCTATCTGCACTGGGCATCTCTTTCACGGTCTCTTAACACAGAAGGTAAGAATGTCTGAGTTATCATATATGAGGAATCATAAAATTTTTATAAAGAGAATGTGTTTGTTGAGAGATTCAATGAGAAGAGATCATTTCAGAAATATTAAACTGAGATTAGTGAAGATGGTTAGAGTAGATAGATAAGTCCCAATTAGAAATAATAGACCAGACAAGCAAGATGAAGTTGTCTTCTTGGGATGCAGTGTTAAGATTTAGTTATGTTATAGCATCATGCTTAATACAATACAATATTTATAGAGACAGTTCCTACCTGATAGACTTCAAACTAAATAAGGCATAAAAGAAAAATAGAATGAAAATGCATGACAGCCTTGGCTATTTTCAGGGAACATAATACTATATATTTAAAGAATGATTGAAGAGTTGTTACTCTCCATTTCCATCCTTGGCCTTCTATTAGAGACATTTTACTTTTCAAAGCTAGAAAATCAGGCAAGAATACAGAAAAATATTCCACTGGTGTGAGAACAGGAATAAAATAGCCATATTGAAAAATATGGAAGGGATTCAGTGGGTGTTTTTATAAAGATCAGCTAGTTAATAGCACCTTTAGAGCACTTATGGCACTTTATGTATATTGTCTCATTTTCTTTTTCACAAGAAACTTATGAAGTATACTATCATAGCCATTTTGCTTATTAGAAATCCGAGGCACAGAACTTATAAGTATCTTACCTAACCTCACACATCTAATAAATGTCGGAATTGGGGCCCTAGGAAAAGTGACAGCATAGCTCTCTAGTGAACTGACCAAACAAGAAAGTTTAGCTCAGTGGAGGAGTCTCCACTTTAAATATAAGAGGTTGGGATAACAGCTGGGCTCCAGGGTCTGTTCTTTTAACCAGAATGCTATGCTATCTCTCGATTCAAATCTCTCAAAAACAATTAATTGTTCATAGAGCAGACAGTAACAAAAGAAAGTACATTCCTAGTGATTTGATTCCATTCTGCAGTATATTTGTGGCTAATCACTGGAGAGGACAGGTCTAAGTCTGTGGATATTGCTAAAGTCCACAGCTTCCCTTTGTGCATTCAAATTTGCACTTAAAATGAATATTGTATTTTTCCGATGGCTGCTTCTCTCCATTTACATGTATCATTATGTGTGTGTGTTTTAAGAAAGGTAATTAACTTCAGTTGACCCATGTCATTATGAGGTATTACTAACCACAGCAATTCCCAGAAACGGAGGCTTCTTGGCAAGAAGCAGAGAAGACTGTGCCCATATAGAATATCTGATGTGTCTCTATGCTCCAGATTGAATACAAAATGTGTTAAGACATGTAAGACACAAAGAATTTCTCTCAAGGGTGCTGCTGCAAGAACACCCAGTTAGCACATATCTAGTTATACTGCATGTAGTGTATACTGCATTTTGCCTTAATACCAAGAATAGTCAGATATTTAAATCCTTATCTTGATGGAATCAGTCATTTGATACATTCTCTTCACTACTTTCAAATTAATTGCAGAGTGTTTCCTTATAACATTTAATGATGGAACAATACAAAAATATGCTTAATAGGAAAGTGAAGGTGAGCTTAAAGGTTTAAATAATATCAGTCACAGTTAATTAAAGGATGTTTATGTAGTCCTCACAAAATAACTTCTCTTTTGTACTTGAGTTACTGAGTCAAATTAATATACAACTTTATTCAACATAAACTCTTGACTCTCTGTTTCTAATTTTGAGGTACATCAATTAGTTGGTCAATTTTAAAAGAAAGCCAAAGCTTTAAAGCAGACTTATCACGTCCACAAGGAACTGTACTTTCGTCTTTTATATTCTTTTATATTATTTTATATGTAAGTAATTCTTACTAATATTTCTCAGTTCATGGAAGAAATGTGGGAAATGCTTTTTCAATATCTCTCTTGTTTTTTTCCAAGACTGTAAGGGGTCTTAATTCTTGGGTTTGGTGAAATGGTGGAAGGAACTGGAAATGTTCACCTGATTTTAATTTACCTGAGAATGGTGACCTTGGCTTGTTCATCAGTGAATACCCAGAGCCTAGAACAGTGCCAGGCACAAAGTAGGTGCTCAATAAGACATTGTTGAATGGATTTCATATCATAGAAGGACTGGATTTGTTTTGTATGATTCTAAAAATATACGGCTAGTGAAATGAATGCAGCATTAGGAATGCATGTCTAAAAAAGATCGGTGCTATTCAAAGGAAAGAAGAGCTTCCTCAGGAATTTAGGGGGCGGGGGGATGGTTTGAAGAACAGGCTGGACAGCATTATGGCAGTGGTATAACAAAGGGGATTTTAGCATTGGTGGTTGAAGTGGACTAATTGTAAGTTTACATTTAACTGTGAATTCTGTGATGCTGTTTTGGTTCCTAAGTAAAATCAAGAAAGGAGTCCTTCAAATCATTGTCCCCCATACTCACAAATATATTTGTATCTGCAACCATTCTCAGAAAGCAGACCCTATGTCAAAGACTAACTCCTCTAGATCCTATTATTTCTTACCTCTTCTGAAGCTTTGGGACAGAGAAAGAATAAAGGGTTCATCTTTAACCACAGCCTCTCTGCTGGTTCCTTACAGGTCAAAGTCTGTCTAGGGGTCTCCTGTGTTTAAAAGACTTTATAGAGGTGAGGCTTGAAAGATGAAGGGGTGTTCCAGGCAAAGGATGGAGAACTGAATGTGAGCAAGTTGAGAAGGAGGGGCTGTGTGAGAGACAGGCAGTAGAGGGCTACTTCATGGAGAAACTTCAGGGTTATGGGAAAGAGTTTGTACTTCCATGTGAAATTCAGAGGTATTTCTTGGAAATGAAGTGTATCAGGGTCTCCATGGTGGGAAGATTACAAACTGATGGGATTCTATATATCCTTTCCATGCCAGAAAAACTCTGTTTTAAATCTGTATTATGTATTAGGGTTCCACATAAGAATTAACTTGAGAAAGGGAACTTACTACCTTCAAAATATTTCAAAACCACTGGCATTTCATCATTTTCCCCCTGATCAGGCTAAAAACCTAGGAATCATCCTTGATTCTTTTCTTTCTCACTCATCCTGTGACCAATTCATCAGCAAATCCTGTCAGTTCTGCCCTCAAACTATGATCTGAATCCAATTATTTCTAGTCTTCTCGCTGCTAACATTCTAGTCCAATCCACCATCATCTCTCACCTGAAATATGGCAGTGGTCCTCTAACCAGTTTTGTGTTTTCCACCTTCCTTCGCCACCGTAGTGTACTCTCCATGGAGTGATCCTTTTAAAAAGGATCTTCCCTTCTCACTTGGAATAAAATTAAAGCCCTTATCATGGTCTGATGGCCCATGACCACATCTCTTCTTCCTTCTCCAGATTGCTCTCTGCATGCTGGCAACACTGACCTCATTGCTTCTTTGCAAACACTTCAAGACTGCTCCCACTTCAGGGACCTTGTACTTACTATTCCATTTGCTAGTAACAGATATCTACATGGCTCCACCCTTCACTTCTTTCAGGTCTCGGCTAAAATATTCCCCTTGCAAAGAGGTTTCTCGTGACTTCCTTATCTGTTTAATATACCACCAATCCCTCTGTTCATCCTCTATCTTCTTACCTGAAACTTTGCATTTATGCACAGATTTGTTTATTGTTCACTACTTGTCTTCCCCATCACAGGCCAGATCCATAATGGAAAGGCTGTACCCCAGCACTGGTATATCCTGAATACCTAGAATAGTGCCTGGCAGAAAACAGATGCTCAATGAATATATGCTGAATGAACAAGTAAATGATATCAAAGTGCTGTTCTTATTAATTGCACACTTGCTGTCATAGTAGCCATAAAGTCTTCTCGAGGTAGAAAGTGTAATCATTCTAATGCAATTTTTGTAGTTGTACAGGAAATGAGTTTTCAGAGCCTGATATATTTTTGAAGGACACAGAAAACTATAGAAATGTTCCTCATATTTTTTAAAGAAAGAAAATGACTAAATATTGTTGTTCATGTAGCTGCGTCAGAAGTGGAGCTTATCTCCCTGGTATTGTAACATGGGAGGAGATTGCTGCTGAGAGCTTATAAGATGGCAATCTTTAGACCATCAGCAATAAAGGAGGATAAATCTTCACTGGATCTAGAACAAATAAATTTTAAAAATTAAAGAATTTTTGAAAACTTATGAAATTCTTATCACCAATATTATGATAAGAAACTATATGTTTTTATATTATATTATACTATGTAAATAGAATTTCATAAGACTAACATTTCTAGGGGAGAAAACCTTTGCATATTCCAGTAAAAGAGGAGGATACTATAAAACTCTGCCCATGCTCTGCAACTTTGCACTTGTCTGTCACCTGCCAAACCAGTCATTGCTAGCTGATAGGAAGAAAATATGGATGACTAACTCATACTTGAAATTCTCCCAATTTCCCACCACTTTGCCAGTTCTTCATGCTGCAGAAGTCCCTTATCATCATGACATTTGCAGAATATATCTTGAGAGACTGTGGGGAAAAAAATAGAAACATTTCTTTCCAGAATCCTGTGATTTCTTTTTCTTGTCCTTGAAACTCTTATCAAGTCCTAATCGAATTTTTCCTTGTCATCAAAATACCAATGTCATCACCACTTAGATGTCTGTATCATTTTAAATGCTGTAACATTTAGCAATTAGCTCTTTCCTTTTACCACCCACCATTGTAAATGACTCCTGGCTCACTTTCCAGTATTACCAACAGTCTTCCCATAGGAAGAGATCTCCCAAAGAAAATCAGACTACCACTCAGCTAAACTAGACTATTAAAACAGGGGTTCTTAATCTTTTTTGATCCACAGACCCCTTTGTTAGTCAGGTGAAAATCACAGACCCCTTCTCAGAATGTAGCGGCCAATAGTTTAATGATGCTCAACATCATCATGTCTTTAAATTAAATTTTAGCCTTATTCAAAATTAAATTTTATAACCTTCCCATAATTTCAATACCTGATAATCTAACACAGTTCAACATCCATTCAGTCATTTTTGGCAAACATTTAGAAATTTGAGTTTTCCCACAGCATCATAAACCATCTCTGCCATCCTTACCAACCTTTTTGCAGGCATTTATCCATTGCACTCAGAACATGCTACATCAAAATAAAAATCATACTAAGTGCACACTATACTGCGTCTTATTTAATAAATATATCAACTTGTACCAACATGTCCCCACAAGAATAATGTTTTCTTGAATTTCCAATTCAAGCTCATGGACCCCCTGAAATCTTTCCACAGACCCCTTGGGAGTCCACCAATCCCTGATTAAGAGCCCCTAGTTTAAAACATCAAAATTGTTTCCCAAATTTTCTTTGACTCTTCTTACTTCGCATTCTGTATCCAGAATAAGTGAATTGTTTGCTTTTCGTCAATTTTATCAAATTTTTTCAAGTGATAGTGAAAAATGCTATTAGTCAGTGAGTTCTCTTTGATTTCCAAAAATATTGCATAAGCATCTTATTTACAAAGGTGCTTTCATGATCATGAGAAGTTATTTAACTTACATGCAAGGAATAAAAGGGGCAGGATGTATTTAACGAGTATTAGGTGGCCGGAGAACTCCTTTTATCTTTCAAGGGCCAGTCAGCTGGTATATCTACTGAGAAATCTTTCCTGTAACCATTTTTGTCCCTTTTTCCAACAGCTTTCATTCCTTAAACCTCTGTATTTTCCTATCACTATGCTAGGTACATCATTATTTTCCCTAAGACATTATAATTTTTTAATTTTATATTTTTCTACTCCACCGTGTGCCCCTTGAATACACAGCTCAGGTCTTTTAAAATTTTTTTAAATTTGTGTATACCCAGTGTTTGGCATGTATTAGGGACTCAACAAATAGCTCCTAAATATAATTGAATGATGTGTAACAGAAGGGCATATAACAATCCTCTTGCCAACCTGATCAAGCATCCCATTACTTTGGGCTATGTTCCAAGTTCACTAGCAGAGCCTTATCTAGAAACACTTGACACATTTACTTGAATAGACCAATTATCATATTATTACTATGCAGCTTTGGGACCCTTTACCATGAACCTAATAACCACTTAAATAAAACTGCGGGAGATAACAAGTACTGTATAAACTGACCTAGTTGGAGTTCAGAGAAAGTAGATAATACCTGAGTTTACAAGGCTTAGATCAAGCCTTGCTGTATCAACAAGTAAAATATGAACTGTGGTTTGAAAAAAGACTTCAGTTATAAATATATATTAAATTTTAAACTCAGTTTCCATTTCTTCAAGGGATTACTGTGTTTTTAAAAATGACATATTTGGCAACTTTAGTAGAACAATGTAATATTGTCTGGAAAGCAGCCAATTATAGTTAGATCAGAGAAGCTGAAAATTAGTCAACCAAAGCTAAACCAAGAAATAATTATTCTATAATAGCATAAATGCTTTTTGGTGACATAACCTTAGAAAATCACACACACACACACACACACACCAACCAGAAACGAAAAAGTGATGCCAGTGTATCTCGGTGATTAACTGATCCAATTCCACTTTTACAAATGAAAAAACTTAAGCACTGGGAGATTAAGTTTAAAAGAGGCAAAGTACAGAGCCACAATGATACAGTAAGTGTGTCAGATTAGTGGTTACTAGTAGGTTTAAGTCATGTCAAACAAAAATATGGGCAGAAAAATATTTCTAAATGTGAATTTAAATCTTAACCCTTTTTAGTGATCTCACTTGACTCTTTAATAATGTCATCCAGAGAATATCTGGAAGTTGTGTTTGGTGATTAAGAAGGTTTTATTTAAGTGTGTGGATATCTTTCTCATTGCATGAAAGTCATCCTGCGACTTCTACAATCCACCCGAATCACACATACTTACATATATTTCAATTTTACTCTTTAAAAGGGTAATGATGCATTAACTTTGAGAAGTCTGGAAAAAGAATAATTTTTGGCATCAGGAGAATATCTTACATACCTTGATCCCATGACTTATTTATAATTTATTATTTTTTTATTTTGGTCAAAAATATTATAAATTTTCCAATCTATTTCTATCGCAACAAATGATGATATTTTACTGGATTTTGAACAACTTTATTCCAACTAAAGTCAATAATTAAGGTCAATAATAATCTAAAAGATCCACCTGAGACATGGTGGGTTGGGCTATGACTTACATCCTTGTGCCTAGATGAGAACATAATACCACTCGTGCCATTTGATGCACAAATATATAATGAAGATAGCCTATTTCTGCATACTTTTGCTTAAACTACATTGGTTAGAACACTAATTAGTGTGATGTAAAAGCCTCCATTTAAGAAAAGTTCTTTAAAAGAAACTCTATTTCTATTACTCCAATATGCTAAAATATACCTTCTTAACAGGTTAAGATTAAATTATCTCTAGTACCTCTCTAATAAGTGATTGTCATATGGCCAACTGTCAGCCAACTTTGACATTACTAATCATAGAACTCATTATAACTAGTTATTGGGAGAAGGCAGGCTTTCTCATCCATTTATTTAGGCGTGAATACGGTGCTTATCATCAAAGAGCTTGCCTCTGAAAAAGGGCATAGCTCTAGACTTAATTGCTAATCTACTCAGCACTTTTGTGGAGGATGTTATAGGTTATGTTTGGCCTCTTAATCAGAATATTTGTGAGACTATCCAGAGAGAGAAATGTGAGACTGAGCTTTTTTCCTGACTGTGGAAATGTAATTGTTCTGCTATCTAAAAGGGTTAAGTCATAAGAATGTAATAGCATTTTTTAGACCCAGGAAAAATGTAAGTGGGAACGGGAGCTGAGGAAACTTAGAAGGAATTTTTTCTGCTACAGCAACTGAAATACATCTCTTATTAAAAACAAAATTTCAAGCTGGGAAATGTTCATTGCTTTTCCATGATTATTTTTTTCAATGGCTAGTTCATCCATCAGGCCAGTTATTTTCCATTGCAGGCACTTCACACACATTTCTTTTGCTGGAAATAGACTTCTAACAATTCTACATGTGGCAGGTTTCTTCTCATTCTTCATGTCTTAGCATAAATGTCACCTTCTCAGAGGGGCCATGTATTTGTATCTTATTCACTGTATATCCAGTACCTATCAGTGCATAAAACAGGGTAGAAATTTATGAAATAATTTTTAAGCAATAAATAACACTTGAATTTTAGAATTCTTGAGCCTTTGTATGCAAACAATTTTCCTGTGTCTAGGGTCTAGACTTAATTTATTTCATTCTTTCATCATTCATTCATTCCATCATACATTCCTTCATTCAAAAAGCAACAACATTTATGTCAGGAATTATGCTTAAGTCATATAAAATCTATTATTTTTCTCAAATAAACTTATCATTTCTGAAAGAACTATTCATATAGTTCTTTAGGAATTAAAGAATACTTTCATATAGAACTTTTGCTTTAATTCTCACAATAACCTTGAGATTTGGGTCATATTAATTTAAGAGATGAGGGCTTCTTAGAATCAGAGACATAAAGTTAACAATAGACTGACAATAACTCATCACCAGACAGAAGAAACTCATTTTATAATTAAATATGTCTATAATTGTTTAAAAATCTCCTTTACTATGATGTAGTTTTATGATTCAAGACATGGATATCTTCTCCAAAATTTGATCCCTGTCATTTCTTGCTTCTTGTAGGGATCAAGATGCAGTAATGAAATGGACAAAACTTAGCAAATTAGGGAAAGAGAATTTAAAAATTAGAGTAAATGAAATATCCATGAACTAAATAATCAAAAGTTCTTATTATAGTTTTTGGAAGTGACAGCTTTAATTAAGGATGAAGAGGAAGGCATTACACATAGCACATTAATACCGTTATAGTTTTGCTTTTTGTGTGTGTGGCCCCAATCTTAGCAGTTGCATTTATTAGGGTAGGAGGGAGTGTGGACTATGACGTGGACATTAGTCCATGCTTAGTGGCAGTGCTCCAGGATGTGTGCATCAATTGCGATGAATGTGCCTCACTGGTGAGGGATGTTGTTGATGTGGGAAGGTGTAGGGGGTGTGGGGAGTGGGGCATGTGGGAATTCCCTATATTTTTTATGTGACATTTGTATAATCTAAGTATCTTTAAAAAAATAAATAAATAAAAATCATATGAACAGATATTAGTGACAGAACCAAAATAAAACGAGTCAAAGTAAAAGGGCATAAAGCAGACTTTCCATTTGAAAATCAGAACCAAGTGTAAGGACAACAAATTGCTCTTTCTTTGACTTCATTATCTATTGGAAACACCTTCTCTTATTCTTGTGATCCTCATCTTCTAAATAATGGATATCAAAACAAAGGAGGCATTAATCACATCTAATCAATCACTCAACAAAACTCCAGGATTAGAACTATATCCATCCCTCATCATTTCTCTCTAGGAGCTTCAAAATGACCTCTAAATTGCTCTCAATGCCTGCACTCTTGCTCTTATCACCATCCTTATTCATACCACTGTGATTATTCTAAATTCTTAGTCTAATTATAACTTTTATTGGCTCCCTCTCTCCTGCAAGGCAAATTTCAAGTTCTTTACCTTGGTTTATGTGACTCTGCATGAGCTGGTCCCGTCAAATCTGCCTTACCATATCCTCTTCCCTGTTTAGTAGTGCTGTGAACTATTTGCAAATCTTGAGCATACTTTGACAAGCCATAACCTTTTGGAGGGCATAAGCCATATTTTATTTATATTTATATTCTTTATATGTTTATTGCCAGCACTAATTACTGAGAAATGAGTGCTATTTCACACATCTAAACCACATACCCCCCCACACACACATACCATCCCCACCCCTATTCCCATACTATATGCTATTGACCCTATCCCTTTCTTTTTTCCAGCTGGAGAACTTTTATTGCTCAAAATTTTAATCATGTCACATTCTTGGTAAAATCTTCTGATACTCACAAACCCACTGATATTAACTACTTTTTCTTCTTGTACAAACTTTTATTTTGACACATTTCACACTATATTTAATCACTTGTTTTCATGTCTGTCTCACCTTTTAAGGTATCTTAAAATCTTTACAGCTCTAGGGATCTGGAACAGTTTCTGAAATGTTATTATTATGCAGTAGACACTATTTAAGAGTTACCCTATTTAAAGAAACAAAGTTTACAGTACAGATTTGTTACCTAAAGGCATTAAAACTTTTACAAAAATGCTTCACTTGCAATATATCACAATATTGGATTCTATTTGGGAATTCAGAAAATAAAATAAATAAATGCCAACTTTCAAGTTGTAAAAAAAAATAAATAGCTTAAGATATTTTGGGAAGGGCAGGCAGGAGCAGACACAGGTAAGAGTCTAATGGAAATGAAGGTGTTTAAGGGGATTCAGGGCTTATTCCTAATAAGTACAATTTGCAATTGGTCATTTCACTGGGAGATGCTAACTAAATGCAAAGAAACCATGTCTTCAAAGTAATGTTGCCACTTTTAAAACAAGACGTTAAGAAACTTTTAATGTCATTCAAAAGTAGTCATATTAAAATCTTTCAATTTTAAAACTGGTGAGACTATGATGTAACTTTATTGCTAAGAATTCCCTTATTTTACTGACAGGAAAATATTATTTAAATTAACATTTTATTAAGTGAGTCTTGATATTTCACTGCTCAACTTCTAAATTGCTCAAATCCCAAACGAAATGCAGTAGAAGATATCCTTATATGAATTTCAAAATTATTAGATCTTTAACGAAAAGTTGTGCCTTGATTCTGGTGTGAGAGGTGGTGATGCAAATTAACGCCTCCTGTTCTTTTCTAGATCTAAGTATCCTACTATTATTTAGCCGTATAAACTATTTTCTAAGAGGAACATAATAAATGAACATAGAGTAGACTCATGATAAATTTTTATTGTCTTATTTTTTGTTCCAATTATCACAGACCAGTAGAATTTTCAGAAAATGAATACCCACAAGTTGAATATCAAAGAAGACAGCAATTTTGGGACCCTATTCGGCTAGCTCTTTTCACATTAGCAATTGCAGCAATTATAGGAATTGCTATTGGTATTGTTGCTCATTTTGTTGTTGAAGGTAAGTATCCAGATCACATTTCTATTGCCTAAGTACTGCATGACTTAATATTTTGAAATTCTTTGCTGTATAAAAAATATTTACTGGATATTAACATTTTAAATACTTATCTTTTATTGATGTTAGATTATTATTTAGTCCAGCATTGAGCACTGTGTTGCATATTTCTACCCAGTGAAGCTTGCAATACATATTATATGGACAGCCACATCTGAAAAAACACATATCTAAAAAGGAGAAAGAATGAAAGGATTATCTTCAGAATAATCACATCATCTGCTGAGTTTACTATATTTTTCTAAAAATAAATATATTAATGAATTATCTCCTCCAAGTATGATGATATGAGAGAGGTTACCAGAAAGATATACCTTTAAAAGGCAAAAGATCAAGCATTATTTTTGAAAGAAAATCAAATTGTTTCATGACTGGGGGAAAAAGGAAAAACTTAAATTTAGTTCCTAATTATAGGCAAAAATGAATAGTCAGTAACACAGTTAAACCAAATGAAAATCAAAATCCATTTACTTAAAAAAAATCTATTTACCTTTTTTTTTTTTTGGTAATTATATTTGTGATCTCATGTGACTGTGACTTTAAAATTTTAAGAAATCATATCACTCAAAACAATACACCACACTTAAAGGACCTTTTAGGAATAGGTGAAATATTGCCCAAGACTCCTGTTCTACCAACTTACTTCTTTTGGAAAATGATAATATCCTTTTCTTATACTCTCATAAAATAAAAGCATAAACAAGTACCCTCTGTAATTTTTAGCTTTCTTATTAATATATTCTTTGAAGTATAGACAATGAAAGGGTTTGTTTTTTAAATGCTCCTCACACCCCAACGCTGCAGTTGTTCAAAAGAGAAAAGATGAAGAGATAATAGAATAATGTAAAAAAAAATGTATTTTTTTAAGAAGTACCATAAGATTGTGGAAGGCTGAAAAATGGCCTCAAAGAATTCCACATCTAAATCTCCAGAATCTGTGAATCTAAACTCATATGGCAAAAGGGACTCTGCTGGTAAATTTAAATTAGGGTTTTTGAGAAGAGGAGATTATTGTAGATTATCCGGGTGGATCTTAAACCTAAATGTAATCACAAGGGTACTTATAAGAAGGAGGCAAGAAGGTCAGAGGAGGACAAGGGAAGTAGGGGAAGAAAACGGACATATGATGCCAGGTCATGAGCCAAGAAAGGGGGACAATCTCCAGAGGCTGAAAAGATGAGGAAACAGAATTTCCCCTTGCACTTCCTGAAGAACCAGCCCTGCCAACACCTAATTTCCTATAAGACTCATTTCGGGCTTCTGACCCTCCAGAGTTGTTTTAAGCCACTAAATTTGTGGCAATGTGAAACTAATTAGAAAACTAATACAAGCATATGTAGGAGATATTTTGGGTTCAATTCCAGACCATAGCAATAAAGCAAATATCACAATAAAGGGATATCTTTGGTTTCTCATTGTATAAAAAAGTGTTTACACTATACATTAGTCTATTAAGTGTGCGATAGCATTTTGTCTAAAAAACAATGTACATACCTTAATTAAAACAGACTTTGTTGCTTAAAAAAATGCTAAAAACCATCTCAGAGCCTTCAGTGAGTTGTAATCTTTTTGCTGGTGGAGGGTCTTGCTTTGATGTTGATGGATGCTGACTGATCAGGGTGGTGGTTGCTGAAGATTGGGGTGACAGTAGTAATTTCTTAAAATAAAACAACGATGAAGTTTGCCACATGGATGAACAATTCCTTTCACAAGAGGTTTCTCAATAGCATGTGATGCTGTTGGATGGCATTTTATCCACAGAAGAACTTCTTAGAAAATGTTAGTCAATCCTTTCAAGCCCTGGCACTATTTCTCAACTAAGTTGATGGAATATTCTAAATCCTTTGTTGTCATTTCAACAATTTTCAGAGCATCTTCACCAAGAGTAGACTCCATTTCAAGAAACCATTTGAGTAAGAAACAACTCCTCGTTCATTCAAGTTTTAACATGATATTGCAACAATTCATTCAGATCTTCAGGATCCACTTCTAATTCTAGTTCTCTTGCTATTTTCACCACATTTGCAGTTACTTCATCCACTGACATCTTGAGCCCCTCAAAGTAATCAACTTCTTTCAAACTCCTGTGAATGCTGATAGTTTGGCCTCCTTTGATGAATCATGAATGTTCATAAAGGCATTTAGAATGGTGAATCCTGTCCAGAAGGTTTTCAGTTTACTTTGCCTAGATCCACCAGAGTAATCACTATCTAAGGCACCTATAGTCTTACAAAATCTATTTCTTAAATCAGAAGACTTAAAAGTTGAAATTATTCCTTCATCTGTGGGCAGCAGAATGAATGTTGTGTTCGCAGGTATGAAAACAGCATTTACCTCATTGTTCATCTCCGTCAGAGCTCTTGGATACCCATGCATTGTCAGTGAGCAGTAAGAATTTGAAAGTAATCTTTTTATCTGAGCATAGTTTTCAACAGTGGGCTTAAAATAGTCTCTCAACCACATTGTAAAAAGGTGTGTTGCCACCTATGCTTTGCTGTTTCTTTTATAGAGTATAAACAGAGTAGATTTAGCATCATTCTTAAGGGCCCTAGGATTTTCAGAATGGTAAATGAACGTTGACTTCAACATAAAGCCACCAGGTGCATAAGCCCCTAACAAGAGAGTCAGCTTGTCCTTTGAAACTTTGAAGCCAGGCATTGACTTCTTCTCCCTAGCTATGAAATTCCTAAATGGCATCTTCTTCCAATAGAAGGCTGTTTTGCTACATTGAGAATCTCTCATTTAGTATAGCCACCTTCATCAGTTATCATAGCTAGATCTTCTAGATAACTTGCTGCCGCTTCTACATCAGCTCTTGCTGCTTCACCTTGCACTTTGAGGTTGTAGAGACACATTTGTTCCTTAAACCTCATGAACCAAACTCTGCTAGCTTCAAACTTTTCTTCTGCATCTTCTTCACACTCTCAAATACCATAGAATTGAAGAGATTTAGGGACTTGCTCTGGATACAGCTTTGACCAAAGGAAATGTTGTGGCTGATTTGATCTTCTATACAGACTACTAAAACTTTCTTCATATTAGCTATAATGCTGTTTTGCTTTTTTACCATTTATGTGTTCACTGGAGTAGCAGTTTTCATTTAGTTCAAGAACTTTTCCTTTGCATTCATATCTTAGCTAACTGTGCAAGAGGCCTAGATTTTGGTTTCTTGTCGCTTTCTACATGCCTTCCTCACTAAGCTTAACTATTTCTAGCTTTTGATTTAAAGTGAGAGACATGGGACACTTTCTTTCACTTGAATACTTGGAAGCCATTGCAGGGTTATTAACTGGCCTAATTTCAATATTGTATCTCAGGAAATAGGGTGACTCAAGGAGAGGAAGAGAGACAGCAGTCAGAACATGGACAACATTTATAGATTAAGTTAATCATCCTATATGGGTGTGTTTCATGGTGCCCAAATGTTTTACAATAGTAACATCAAAGATCATTGTTCATGGATCACCATAACAAATATAATAATATGGAAATTTTTGAAATATAGTGAAAACTACTAAAATGTGATGTAGAGACACAAAGTGAGAACATGCTATTGGAAAAATGGTGCTAATCTACTTGCTTGATGCAGGTTTGCCACAAAACTTCAATTTGTAAAAAATGCAATATCTGCCAAGTGCAGTAAAGTGAAGCACAATATAGTGAGGGATGCCTTTACAATGGTCAGCACTATAGGATTTGACAATCCCCAACATGAGCCTTCCAGGCAATTGAGTTGCCTGAGTAAAGATGAAAATTTAGTAAAAAAAAAAAAAAAAAAGATACACTATGATAAAGGATAAACAAGTAGAAAGTGATAAGGCAGTTGTAGTTAAGATGACACAGACATATTTTTTAAAAGCATTTAAAACATAAGTGAATGAAAAACAAGTCAAAATACAGTAAAGACTTTCATTGTGGTAAACAGAATAATACCAGTAAGAATAAAATTATATTTAAAACATTAATTTTAAAGAGTAAAGATGAATTGACATGAAGGGCAGGAGAGAATTGACCTGAAGGGCAGGGGAGTAAAACAATCAAACATATGAAATAATTAAAACAGAAATAAGGAAATTAGCAGTATTGATGATAAAATTTATATCACCAGGATTGAAATGTATTTAATGGAGTTATTTTTATTCTATGGATCTCAATTAATATGAATCTCAGTTTTCACTTTATTACAATTCTGACCAATTAACCACTCCCCAATATATTTACAACTTTTAAATAGAGATTAGTAAAATAATCCATTGACTCTTAGAATGAGAATGGTTTGTCAATGTCCTGCAGCCAAAGACCACCAAGAATACATCTATAGTTGAACAAATTGAATTTATTACTTGTAGCAGGGAGAAGAGCACATGGGGAACCAAAGGGCAGCTTAGAAAGAAAGTATTATAAGATTTTGGCTTCTGTTAGGTGATTTTTAGAGAGGGCTTAGGAAGCTAGAATAATGCTGTAATTATGTATCTTAATAAATCTTATCTAGAAGACAAGAGCAATGAAGAAAGGCTAAAGCTATAATTGATAAGGAAGAAGCAGTCACTCAAAATAACTAGGATATGGGGGATGATTTGTCTTTTTGTTTGTTTGTTTGTTTGTTTGGACAATGTTCTTTCTTTCTTTTTTCTTTCTTAGTGCCAACATATGTATTGAACTGTCTTGTTCTTGTCTTGATCTATTACAGTCACAGAATGACCTTGTCTGATGTTGATGTTCTGTGAAACTTTATTTTCAACAGAACACCAAGGCTGAAGTGATCTGATGGTTGATAGGCCAACTCCTTCATATAAGTGGCTGCTCTTCTTTTTCTCAGGTTTTACATTTGTGGTTCCATAAATTCATTTGTACTATTGGCATATCACTTTAAAAATAATTTATTGTTATTAATGGATTATTAAAGACCTGATAGCATTCATGTCTCTAATTTTTTATTACTCATCATGAAACTGAAGGATTCTTATGTAATTAGCTGCTCATTTTGGATTTAATCAAAGGGAAATAAAATAAAAATAAATTGAAATCCTATTCAAACATTATATAAATTTAACAACATTGTATATATATTTTTGAGTCTTGCATCTACTCACCATTGTTGCAAGGATCATCCACCTTATTGTGGGTAGCTTTAGTCCACTTATTTTCAACATTTCATTGTATAAAATGCCATGGTTTATCTATTTGAATGTTAATGGACATTTGTCCCAGGTTTTAGATATTAAAACAAAGTTGCTATGAACATTCTTATACATATATCTTGAAACACCTATGAAAGAGTTTTTTTAGGGAAGTTATGTAGAATTGCTGGTTTTTTATTTTACAGAAAATGCCATGCTGTTTTCTAAAGTGGTTGTACCTACTTGAACTCCTACCAGCACAGTACGGGATTTCCCAGTACTCCATAGCATCACCAACATTTGTTATTGCCATACCTTTATACTTTTGCTAATTTGTTGTAAGTGTATAGTGTATCATTTCTATTTTAATCTAATTACCAATGATGTTGAGCACCTATCCATATTTTAATGATCAATATATGGCTTTTTTGTTATTGTAGTTTGGGGATATACAACTTAAAGATGATACCTTCATAACTACGTCAAGGATCTTTTAAAATTAATGAATAAAATCACAACTACCACCATCATCCATATGAAACATAACATTAACTAGAAAAATTCATACATTGAGTTTGCAAATTATCTTTTTTTAGTTATTGGAACTATATATTAAATCATATTTTTCAAGAAATATTTTCATGATCCAGATTAATTTTTTCAGCATTATTTATTATATATTTTGTTAGGGGATACAAAAGCCTGTTTTATAAAGAGTCACATGAAATACTTTGAAGAATTTAGTCTTAATTATATTTGCACAAAATTCAGAAACCCAGTCTTCGGAAACTATTTTCAAGGTTTGGTTCCTAAAGAGTAAAACCTGCACTAGAATACCATCATTTATCTTCCCATTCTTCAGGACTGGCTCTACTTTAAAAAATGTAAGGGAATTTATACTCCCATGAGGTTTAGTCATACAGGCTTGATTTTAACCTCAGGTCCACCAAATATTCATTGTAATATTTGGCAAGTTACTTTCTACTTAAAGTTTCAGTCCTCTTATGTAAAAGAGTATAGTATTATTTTCATTTCAGGAATTTGTTGTGAAGATTAAATTAGATGATCTGTTTGTGTCTAGAACAGCACATGGTAAATAGCAATTTCTCACAATTATTTGTCATTATTAAATTGGATTTCTACAATAACTTTCTATTTGACCTTAAATAAAAATTCTTTTAATATTCAATTATGTCACTGGTAAAATGAATCTAGTAAATAATAAAGACTCAATAAATGGCAACTTTATATGATCAGGATATAATGAAAATTCAATAAATGATAGGTATTATTTATTAATAAAAAGTTCAACATTACTGAAATGCAATTAGTATTGTGGCTAATAAAATTATTATTCAATATGTAGCTTACATGTTTAAAGGTTTTTTTAAACAAATAATTTTATTGATACATATTAAAAAGCCTATAATCCATCCAAAGTATAAAATCAATGGGATTTGGTATAATCACATAGTTTTGCATTCATTACTTCAATCATTATCACAGCATTTTCATTATTTCTAATAATAATAATAATAATAAAGCAAAAAACAAATAAAAAAATCTCATCACCTTTCAATCTCTCTGCT
This sequence comes from Cabassous unicinctus, assembly GCA_029593785.1. Taxonomy (NCBI): domain Eukaryota; kingdom Metazoa; phylum Chordata; class Mammalia; order Cingulata; family Chlamyphoridae; genus Cabassous; species Cabassous unicinctus. The sequence continues at coordinate 30,425 of JAQZBX010007405.1, forward strand.
TCCCCTGCTGTACATTGATGCTATTCTGTTTCCATCTCTCTAGTTTAATTGTATTTATATTTTGTAAAAAGTCTTATATATGTAGTATTATACATATTCTTATTTCACGAGGTTTCACTGTTATACACTACCATGTTACATTTTTAAGCTTTCGCCATTTCTATTCATTTCCAAAGATTTACAAGCAAACTTTTTACTAATTCTGCACAGATTAACCCTTAGCTTTCCATTCTGTAACCTCATTCTATTTCTTGTGACCCTTAATCAAGTTATTAACTCCGTAAGATTACACAATATATTTAGTTCATAGTAGTACAATCATACAGTATTTGTCCTTTTGTACCTGGCTTGCTTCACTCAACATAATGTCCTCCAGGTTCATCCATGTTTTCATATGCTTCATGACTTCATCTCTTCTTATAGCTGCATAATATTCCATCATGTTTATACACCACAGTTTCTTTATCTTTTAATCGGTTGATGGACACCAGCTTTTGGTTTTGTTGATTTTCTCTATTGTCTTTTTTTTTGTTCTCAATTTTATATTTGCTCTAATCTTTATTATTTCTTTCCTTGTGTTTACTTTGGGAATGGTTTGGTGTTCTTTTTTCTAGTTTCTCCAGTTGCTCAGTTAGATATTTGATTTTAGTTATTTCTTCTTTTTTAATATAGGTGATGAGGGCTCTAGGTTTCCCTCTCAAGACTGCCTTTGCTATATCCCATAAGTTTTGATAAGTTGTGTTCTAGTTTCCATTTGTCTCAATATCTTTATTAATTTAATTTACAATTTCTTCTCTGACCCACTGATTGTTTAGGAGTGTGTTGTTTAGCTTCTACATTTTTGTGAATTTTCCCTTTTCCTGTTTATTACTGATTTCCAGTTTTGTTCCATTATGATCTGAGAAGGTGTTGTATTAGTCAGTCAAAGGGGTACTTATGCAAAGAACCAGAACTCTGCTGGCTTTTAAAAAGGGTATTTATTTGGGGTATAGGCTTACAGTTACCAGGCCCTAAAGAGTCCAACTCAAGGTACCATAAGAGGTATTTTCTCACCCAAAGTCTGTTGCCAAGTGTTGACACAAGATGGAGGGCGAAGTCTGAGAGGGTTATGCCTTCCTTCTTCCTCTTAAGGCTCCGTGGTCCTAGCTTCTTCTGATCTCAGTTGTAGCCTGGCATAAGGCTTGTCACTCTCCCTGGCCTAATTTCTTTCCAGGCTTAACTGCTCTGGTCTCTCCACAAGGTCAGCAGTAGACTATCAGGCTCATCTCTCTTCCCTGGGCCTTGTCTATGGAACACTTTCTTCCTGCATATCTGCTTCTGTGTATCTACTTCCACGTGAGAAGTCTGTTTTATCAACCCAAGGGAACTTGCACTCGACACTGAGTAGCACTCTAATGAAGTGATTGGATCAGAGCCCTAATAGTAACATAATTTAATAAGACATCACAGCTGAATCTAATACAATCAAAGGGTTATCACACCAGAGGAATCGACCAGTTTACAAACATAATCTATATTTCTTTTTGGAATTCATAAATAATATCAAACTGCTACAGGTGCTTTGTATAATTCAAATCTTTCTGTATTTATTGAGATCTTCCCTGGGACCAAACGTGGTTTATCCTGGAGAATGATCCATGAACACTTGAGAAGAATGTATAACCCACTTATTTGGGATACAACATTCTATATGTCTGTTATTTCTAGCTTTTTTATCATATTGTTCAATTTCTCTGTTTCTTCGCTGATCTTCTGTCTACTTGTTCTATCTAATGATTTGAGTAGTGTGTTGAAGTATCCAAATATTATTGTAGAGATGTCTATTTCTCCCTTCAGTTTTGTCAGAGTTTGCCTCCTGTGTTTGGGGCACCCTGGTTAAGTGCATAGATAATTATGACTGTTATTTCCTTCCTGGTGGATTGTCCCTTTTATTAATATATAATGACCTTCTGTATCTGTTATAACATTTTTGCATTTAAAGTCTGTTTTGTCCAATTTTACTATAGCTACTCTTGCTCTGTTTTGGTTAATGTTTGTGTGGAGTATCTTTTTCCAACCCTTCACTTTCAGCCAATTTGTATCCCTTGATCTAAGATGAGTCTCTTATAGTCAGCATTTAGAGGGCTCATGTTTTTTTAATCCATTCTGTCAGCTATATCTTTTGATGGGAAATTTAATCCATTCACATTCAAGGATATTCTTGAAAATGCATTACTTCCATCATTTTATTCTTTGGCTTTCATATGTCATATCTTATTTTTGTCTTTTACTCTTTTTGTTATCCTTTCTGCTAGTCTTGCCTTCTATACTCTCCTCCAAGCCTCACTCTCCTTTTTCTTTCTGGCTGTAAGGCTCCCTTTAATACTTCCTGCAAAGGCGGATTCTTTTCTACAAATTCTCTTAGTTTTGAATATTTTAAACACACCTTCATTTTTGGACTGTTTTGCTGGATAAAGAGTTCTTGGTTAGTAGTTTTTCTCTTTCCATATCTTAATTGTATCATACCACTGTCTTCTTGCCTCCATGGTTTCTAATGAGAAATCCACACTAAGTCTAACTGGGTGTCCCTTGCATGTGATGCTTTGCTTCTCCCTTGCTGCTCTCAGAATTTTCTCTTTATCTTTGGCATTTGACAATCTGAGTAGTATGTGCCTTTGATTGGTCTATTTGGATTTATTCTGATTGAAGTACACTGTATTTCTTGGATATGTAATTTCATTTCTTTCATGAAAGTGGGGAAATTTTCAGTCATTATTTCCTCAAATACTCTTTCTGCCCTTTTTTCCCTTCTCTTCTTCTGGTACTCCCAAGATACATATGTTGTTGTGCTTTGTGTTATCATTCAAATCCCTGAGCCCTACTCAATTTTTTCCATTCTTTTCTCTCTGTGTTCTTGTCTCTCTTCCATGTCAACTGTTCTGTCTTCTGCATTACTTATTCTTTCTTCCATCATTTAGAGTCTGCTGTTGTATGCCTCTAATGTTTTTCTTTTAATTTTTATAAATATAAATATTTATTACTGGACTCTCAAATGTGTTCCATTCTGCCTGTCTTCTAGCTATTTTTCTGGTAGAGAAGTGAGTCCTGTGTCTCTCTAATCCACTATCTTCCCAGAAGTTTCCCTGTTTAAAACTTTAAAAAGTACTTGAAATATATTAAAATTAATTGTACTTCTACATGATTCCAAAAGATGGTTTTGCATAGAAAAATTGTGGCCTGTTCAATGTATTCTCATAATGCAGTTTAGCTATGATATATTTATGTTAGTAATTCTTTGAAGAATTGGTCATTTTTACATGACTTTCAGTAATTGCTTTTAAAATTTCCAATATTGGGGTATCCTGAAAGTATATTTTGGGGCTTGGATTTGCTATTTTATTTAGCTGTAATTATGAAATTACCAAGTATTAAAAAGTATTCTTTAATAATTTTTGTAAGTAAAAATAAACATTATAGTAAGCCTATTTCCCTGGATTGAGGGTAAACGATCTCTTTAAACTTAGCCATGGATCTTTTGTCTATTTTGCCTTTCAGATGATAAATCATTCTATTACCTTGCTTCCTTTAAAGTCACAAATATCAAATACAAAGAAAAATATGGAATAAGAACCTCAAGGGAGTTTGCAGAAAGAAGTCATCAGATTGAGAGAATGGTAACCTCAATAGATGTTTTAGATGTTTATGAATGTGTCTTTTTTTGCCTCACTTTGAATGTGTTCATTACAGGAACTAAGCCTCTTGTGCCTCAGTTTCTTTTTCTGTAAAATGGAGATGATACAGTAACTTGATCAAATAGCTGTGAGATAATGGCTTAATATAAGTAAAATATTCAGAATAGTGTTTCACACCATTAAATACATGGAGATTAGAGTAGGCAATTGATTAGAACCTAAGGAAATTGTTGGTCAAAACAAATATTTTCCTAGTTATAACTCTTGATTTTATCTTTCTTGGATAATTATCCTAACTTTTACATAAGAATATAGGATTGCCAGGTACACTTATCAGCTTGTTTATTTTGTTTTTGAAAGCACTTAAAAGGTCATATAAGAGTATTTTCAACCTCAAATTTAATTATGCCCCTAAATATCTTGGTTTCTCTTTATAACTTACAGATTTGTCAAGTTATATTTAATTTTAGAACTACATTAGGTGAGCTAAACCTTTTCTATTATAGCACAAAGGCAATTAGCATATTTAATCCTTCATTTCTTGTCCCATGAAAAGCATGTTTATTGAGATCATAGATTCATGTAGCAAAATAAAGTATGTTTGCCTAGAATGTTCTCCTTTAAGCTTCTGAGAGTTAAATCTGGAACAAAGAAGTACCTGCTATATAGAAAGCAGACTGGATTAATATGATTCTTTACTATTTAATTAAGACTACCTCTTAATTAAAAGATGAGGACTTCATCACTTCCACCTTTTCTATACACATCAGTGTACTCTCCTGTCTCCATATTATTAAGAACATGGGGGAAATTTGCATTTTATTTTGTTATTTTTTATTTATATAGGTTGGTTCTAAATGTTAAAAACCAATATTAGCATTTTCATTTCCATAGCTATTTATTTAAATAGTGTTTTTGTTTTCTAACAGAACTGTTTTTGTTTTCTACGAATGCATTGCTACAATTCTTATACCATTCAAAGAATAATATTCTCAGAGTTCAGTTTGAACAGATTATCCTTTAAATTTTTGTGTACCTCCTACCATTTTACTATATCTTCAGATATTTCCAAGAGCTTGATATTTCTTTGTTTCTTTACTTCCTCTTTCCCCAAACTCTATCCTTCCTGCTTCAGTTTGAAGATTGCTCTTCAGGTCCATTTCACAGAGGTAAACTTGGGTTAGGACAGGTCTCCTCCTATTGGGTGGGATCCATTGCTTCCTGTGTCCCATGTTTCACTTTATGTGGTAAGTTATGGCCTTCAAGTACCTTCCCTAAAAACAAAGTGCATGGGAGATGAAATTTCTGAGTTATTGCATGCCAAAAAATTCTTTACTCTATATTCAATTAAATTAATGGATAGTTTGGATATTGTGATGATTACTAATTTCTATTTTCTCCTCTGTAAATATCCACTCATGAATTTTGACCATTTTCTATTGGATTTTTGTATTTTTTAATTTAGTCTTAGAAACACTATTTTTTTTGGAAATGAATTATTTATTTTTTATAGGCAAAGAAAATATCTTTCCCATTTTATGGAATGCATTTTCATTCTATTTGTAATATATTTTGAGGAACAGAAATTCTGAATTTTAATGTAGTAATGCATTATTCCTTTTCTTTATTATTAGTGCCTTTTGTGTTTGTATAAGAAATCTTTCCCTATCATGATGTCATTGTCTTAAAAATGTTATGGGTTTGCTTTTATTATTTAAGACTTTGGTCTATGTGGAATTGGTATTTGTGTACGCATTTAAGGTATAGATTTAATATCATTTTTCTACCTATATAGATAAGCAGTTGTCTTAGTATCACTGATTGAATAGTCAACCTTTTCCTGACTGATCTGCTATAACATCTCTGCCATAAACCAAATATCCATATGTGAAAGGAGTATTTCTGGGACCTTTAATCTTTCCTATCCCTCATTTTGTTTTTCATTGTGCCAAAATACCACGAAGTCTTAATTATTTTACCTGTGTAGTAAGTGTTGCTACAACAGTATTAGTTTCCTAAGGCTGCTATAACAAATTACCGGAAACTTGGTGACTTTAAACAACAGAAATTTATTCTCTCACAGTTCTGGACGTCAGAAGTCTGAAATCAAAGAATTGGCAGGGCTGGCTCCCTCCAAATACTGTAGGGGAGAATCCTTTGCCTTTTCCAGCTTCTTGTGGCTCCAGGTGTTCCTTAATTTGTGGCCCCATAACTCCAATCTCTGTCTCTGTCTTCACATGGCCATTTCCTCTGTGTTTCTGGGTGTCTCTACTGTGTGTTTCTCTTATAATGACGCTTGCCATTGGATTTAGGGCCCACCTGGACAATCCAGGATTCTCTTATCTTGAGATTCTTAATTTAATTACATTAGCAAAGTTCCTTTTTCCATATAGGATCACATTCATGGGTTCCTGGGCATAGACATATCTTTTGGGAGGCCATCATACAAACTACCACTCCTGATAAGGCCATTTCCCTTATCATCATCTTCTTTAGGCATATCTTGGCTAATCTTGTTTTTTGCTTTTCCATATGAAGTAGCATGCAAACACAAACACACAAACACACACACACACATACACACTTCACCCTTTCTTATTAGTATTTTGATTTAACTAGAGTTCAGTTTCAAAACAATTGACAACTTCATTTTATTTAGGGATTGTTTAATGTATTGCAGTAAAGCTTCAAAATGTATTCCTCAAAGGTGTTATTCATCTTGGTTAAATGTGTTTTCTGCCATTACTAATTGGTACTTGTTTTTTTTTAACATTATTAATTGGTATTTTTTTAAAGTACATTTTCTTACTGACTTTTGTTGGTGTATAGAAATTTGACTGACTTCTGTAATTTCTCTTTTTTCAGCCCCCCTTTTTTCTTTGTGTTTGGTATTTCCAAATGCTGAGCCTCTCCGGGATTTTGTAGGGCAGGCGGACTCCTTCCTTGGCTGAGTTCCTTTGACCTATAGTCTAATTCAGTGATTCTCAATTTGGCAATGTCTGGAGACACTTTTTAAAAAAATTATTTGTTTGTTTGTTGGTTGGTTGGTTGGTTGTATTTTTGGAGACACTTTTTAATCCCACAACTGGGAGGGAAGGTGTTACTAGTATTAGAGGCCAAGGATGTAGCTAAATACCTCAAAAACCTCTCTGATTTTTGTTAGTATTGGGCTTTGTCACTATTTTTTATAACTTTAATGCAATTTTAATGAGGTCTTCAAAAGAGAGAGAACATACGGTCACTCTGTCATCCTGAACCAAATTCCCCTCATTTACATGTAGTAAAAGTTTACCATTTCAAAATTTCCTAATTTTTTTTTTAATCAATCCTTATATAATACCTCCATATCCTTGAATATTTTTTTTCCTCTCTCCTTACATTTCTTATTCTACTTCAACTTTTCCACAAGACAATGAATAAAATTGAGGTAGTGATGCAGTGTGAATTTGTTTAAAAGTAAACAAGCAAGAATTTTCTGGTTGGTTTCAATATCTTTTATGATGACAGCAATTTATTGCTTTTTTTTTTTTATCACCAGAGACTACTGAGTCAATATCGTCACAGAAATGTAGAACGTTTCTCTTATATTGTTTGTTTCAATTTTGCTTCTATTTTCTCTTTTCTTTCACTCTTCTTTTATGCATCCAGTGTCTTTACTTTTTTTGAAAATTCTTTCCACACCCCATTCTACTCCTTCTGTGTCTCCAAACAAACAGGGATTTGACTTTCATCATTTTTGAAGATAATGAAAATGCTTTTGACTACCTTATGGCAATACCTATGATTCATTCATCCACCTACCCATTAAGCCATTAATACATCTAGCCATCAATTTATTTGCCCATGTGTTTGTTCAATGAACGTTGAATGCCTTCTATACTCCAGGATTCTGTTGAATGCTGGACATGTAAGAAAGTGGGAAATTTTTATTGGCAACCAAGAGAGATGATAAATAAAACATTATATCTAATTAATAATTAACATTATTAATATTTTAAATTAATAATAATTTAAATGATTGCCCTTTAGCAAAATATAAAGATATTGTCTGACCCTAGAGCCTTTCTTTGCTCCAAAACTCATCAGAAAGCCTAGAGTTAGATGTATGATAGTGTTTTCTATGAAACTATTTTGTTAAAAACTGTATTTATATTTTGACATGTACTCCAGTCTTTGGCAGAATTAAAATATAACTAATATAGTTATTAAAATGTGATAAAACTAGATAATTGTTTTATACTAAGAATTGCTAGTTTGATTATGTTAAAGAATTCATTAGTAAAGTGAGTGTTTAATTCAATACAGCTCCAAAATTATTTACTAAATACTAGCGCAGCATTCTAACACAGACTGACCTCCACTTTTCCCCTTGGGAACATCAGGAAATAAGTGTACTCCTACTACTATTCCACAATTTCAAAGTATGTGTTTTACAAACTTTTTACATTTCTTACTAATATCAATAAAAAAGGTTTGCGCATCCCCCACCAGCATATGTATATAAATGACTCTTAATTTTACATACATCATAAAACATCCATAAAAAAAGGAATCTAAATAATTCCAATTTCTTGCTAATCATGATTATTTAATACTATCATTAACTAAAATATTCACTTTGGCAAGGTTGATTATACTAATAGTAGATATATGTCCACATTTCAAACAATGTTCTTAATAATCTGATATTTTAGGCTGACTTCCTACAGGTTTTTAATAGATTGTCATTACTTTTACCTTATGAAGTTATGAGCCTAGTCACCCATACTAGGAGTAGAAGTCTCAGCTCTACCATTTCCTTTTTTATGTGTTTATGCAGATGTCTTCACAAAACACTTGTCTATTTTGTGAGGGCGTGATCAGTCAAACTTCACTATGTAATTATTAAATCAAAATGAGTGACATCAACTTGAGGATATCACAGTACACTGAAAATATGAATGAACCAGTCTCTCCATGTTGCAAAATTCCCACTCTTCCCTAAGGCTTCCTTTTTTATATGTGCTATATTTGTTACATGGATGACCAAGGAGTACAGCATCAACTTTTAGAATGTATTTTAGTAAAGCTTGTTGTTTTCTCATTTGTTAAGATAAAAATTAATATGCATAGATATTCTAATATTTTTACACATCTTCTATTATGGATACGTGGGCTCTGCTAAGAGCTTTCAGGAGAAGCTTTTAGGAAGTAAAGGTAGCAGGAAATGGCAGAGGAAGAAGCTAGCCAAAGATGTGGTTTCAGAAGTGCAATTCAGCTTAATTTTCCTGGGAGCTCTGGGACCTAAGTGACTCCACAGAGGTGGTTCTGCCCAGAGACAAGGGGGCTGGGCTGTTTGTATTATAACATCAATGGATTCCAGGGAAGGTGAGGTATACCTTTCCAAACATCACTGGGTGAGGCACTCAGGGCAGACAAGGGCAAGCCTCTAAAGACATGCAGGTGTGAGTTGTTACAAGTCAACACCTACAGAAGCTGGGGATAGATGCACCTGCCCAGTAAATACAATCTGATTAGGGTACAAACATCTGCTAATGAATCCTCTTTCAGTGCAACTCCTCTATTTTTAAGTGAATTCAGCTTATTAAGAAATTTCTTAAAGAAAGAAAATTTTATTTGCTTGATGAATAACTACAAACAATAAATCTCCATGGGCATAGGCTTCCAAATCATCCAGTGCATGATCCTTTGCTTAGTTTCTGTTTCTTCTGTTGCTCTGTAAATGATCTCATTCATTCCCATAATAGACAGATACTTTGATAGTGAGTAACAGAAACTCTCTTAGCAGGTCAAATAAGTCAAATAAATATGGTGAGGACTGTTGAGAAAATCTAGAGAACACTCTGGCTTCAGGTATGGCTGGATTCAGGAACTCAAGCAATGCCCTTGAGCTCTGATTTTTTTCTTTGCATTATTCTCAGAGGGCTAGTGGCTGCTTTAGGTTCACATTTTCCCAGGTTGTTAACTGAATCAAGAAAAGACAATTCCATAATATTTCTTGGAGGGAAGCAACCTATTCAGCCAAATATGAAACACCTGCCCATCCCTACACTAATCACTGTGACCGTAAGGATAAAACTTTACCACTCTTGTGGGAGATGGGAGAAGGGGAAAAGTTCAGCACCATTTAAGCCATATAGAATGAGTTCCATATAGGAAAGGAGAGTTCTCATAGCAGAAAAACGGGGGAGCACTAATGGATATACTATAACTTTAAAACCCCAATTTTTAATCTCTAATCCAGGTTTCTCTGAACCCTGAGTTTGTACATTCAATGGTTTACTTGACATTGCCATTTGGATCTCTCACAGACATCTCAAAGTTATCATACCTAAATCTAATTCTTGAAAGTTGCCACCCCCCCTTCATTCTCTCATCCCTATTTTTCCCACTCAACAAATGGCATCACTGTCCATATAGTTGCTAGGATACCAACATTTTCCTTATCCCCCTGTCTAATCCATTCACAAGTTGTATTTCTCCCACTAGTTCACTATCTCTATCATAAACCTAGCTAATATCATTCCTCATATAGGCAACCCAGTTTTTACTGCTTCCATTTCAACCTCCTTCTAACTTGTCTACATTGTAACCTGAATGGCCTTTTAAAAACATGTCATGTTATTTTTTTGCTTAAAAATTCAATGCCTTCCAATGGTACTTAGAATAAAATCCAAGCTCCTCACTAAGGCCTCCAATCACCCACATTCTCTGGTTCTGACTATGCTTCCAACTTTTGCACTCTCTTCCTTGCCCACTGTGCTCTGCCCATTTGGGGCACCATTTGGATCTTTTGCACACTCTTTTCCCTATACCAGGAAACTGCCCCTTGACCCCACTCTTTTTGTTTCTGACTCCTCATCCTTCAGATATTACTTAAAAGTCACCTCCTTGGAGAACCCTTCCTTATCAGATACACCCATCAATTTTCCTGTAATACTTTACCATATTAGTTGCCTTTTGTAATGAATTATTTTTTATTTGGTACTGTCTATTTCTTTCTTCTGTGAGGCCGGGGACAACACCGTTTGCTCACTACTCTTTATCCAGTGCCTGTTACAGTGCTTGGAGTATAGAAGACTCCTAATCAATTATGTTGAATGAATAAATAAAATTACAAAAAGGGAAGAAGGAGACAGTGTATACTAAAAGGGCCATGAAAGGTTGCACTGAAAATTTACGTAACAAAATTATGTAACAATATAAGATGTACCACAATGCAGCATATAATTGTCAAATGTATGATTCAAACCATCAGTATTTTAGTTTAGAGGAAGGAAAAATCCCTTTGGGCTAGCAGGGAGACTTCCTCAAGAGGGAAAGGAGAAGGAATCCATTTTTATCATGTATTTGCCCTCTACTGGTACAGATTCTCCTGGGACAAGAAGGAAATCTATAGAATTTGCCTGTCTTCTCTTCATGGGTGGACCTTAAAAGGGATTCCATAGCTGGCATCCTGAAACTACTGTACTTCCTTGAGGACTTAGTCTGCATGCAGTTCCCCAACCAGAGAAGGTGCAAGCTCTAGCTTGCTGAAAACAGTAACTGGGTGGGTATCAGGCCATTTAGTCAGAGCCATTCATAATGCTTTAAAGGCATTTTGTTTTTTAGTGCGGAAGTTTAATCCAAGGACTGAAATGTTATGATTTTTTCTTTATTTTTAAAGAACCTTTAGATCACATAAATGTTTCATCGAAAATATAGGAGGATTCCCATATATCCCATTCCACCCTTTCCCCCATTAACATCTTTCATTAGTGTGGTACATTTGTTACAATTGAACACATATTGAAGCAGTCTGCTAAGCATGGTCTACAGTTTACATTATGTTTTACACTTTGCACCACACAATTTTATAGGTTTTGACAAAATGTATAATGGCTTGTATCCATCTTTGCAATATCATGCAGACCAATCCCAATGTCCCTCAAAATGCCCCATGTTATACCTATTCTTCCCTCTCCCTCCCCTAGGAACCTCTGGTGACCACTGTCTTTATATCAATGTTACAAATTCTTCCATTATTTGAATAATAATAAGTTTGCTTTAGTCCATAGTTGCATTCTTGCCTTAGGTTTGTCCGTTCCTCAGTCTTGAGGATTTGGGGATGGTGATGCCCACTCTGTTCCTGATTGAGAGGGGACTTAGATCCCATGGAGCAGATAGATGGAACTGTCTTGCTTGCATTTGTAAATAGTCTGTGTTTTGGGGGATGGGCATTGTCTATCATCATCCTTTTGTTAGTTGTCCTGGGTGAGTCTGAAGAACTGGAGAGTAGGTGTTGGCTGCAACTCTGCTGAGATTCAGGGTGTTATGATTTTATGATGAGTTTTTTTCCATTTTACCATGAGTTTAGAAACTATCTCATTTTAAATGGAATAATATCTAGTAAAATTATCTACTCTTAGGTTTGAACTGTCCAAATGTGCTTCAGATTCCCAAGGGTTTATACTTAAACTTGGCCATAAGATTTGCAGATAAAACAAAATGTGTCTTACCATTTCCTTCTTTTTACTTTATTGCTGTTCTTAATATATTTTTTATTCACTCACTTATTCATTCACACATTTACTCATCAAACAAATATTGGGAGTTTGTTGCATACTAGGCAATAGGTTGAGGACTAGAGATATAAAGATGAATTAGGCACACTTCCTGCCCTCACACAGCTCACAGCCTAGAATAGGAGAAACAAATGTAAACCAGTGTGATCGTTGTTCTAATAGAATCATGTGCATTGCTGGAGTGTTCCAAAGAAAGGAGTGCTGCCTTTGTTTGAAGAACGCAATCAAAGATAACTTAATTGTTATTGGAGTTTCTCATGGATAACAAAGTAGTCACTGAAGAAATTTATCTGGGAAAAAGCGTGTTCTAGGCAGAGGGAAATAACTGTGCAAAGTCACAGAGGCGAGAACCGGCCTAAAGTGATTAGGAAAGAGCAGGAAATTCAGTAGATACAAACAGAATAGGCCCTGAAGGAGAGGCAGGAGTCAATGAAGAGAAAACATTGTGGAGCTCACACTGAGGGTGACACTGGGCTTTATGCATAATCCATGGAGAGTTTTGAAGGAATATACTATACTCAGGTTTGCATTTTAGAGATATCACCTCAGTCACTAAAATACTGGAGGAATAACTTAGGGAAGGAAAGAGAGCTGAAACCACATAAATGTGCCATTTGAGGGCTGCTGCAAAGGCCCAGGCACAAGCTGCTGAGGAGCTGATCTTAGACCACACAGTATTGAAGGAAAGGAAAGGGACTCAATACTTAGGAGGTAAAATCTACTGGACATTGTTACTAATTTAGGAGAGTAAGGTGGATGGAGGTGTCTGTTGGTGGTGATGGTGGTAGGGGAACAATATTCCCTTTCCCAGAGGATGTAAAGTATATGGGGGTTACCAGGGAAGTGGACCTTAAATAAACTTATATAGACCGAATTTCTGACTTCTGACTCTCAGTCCAGTGCTTTTTTTGACTCTAAGTTACTGCCTTAACAGTACATTTAGGGAATAAGTTCGTTGGACATGCCCAAACCTTCAATGGCTCAAATTGGAAAAACTAATTAAGAAAGTGCTCTGGTATGTAGTGTGGTAAAATTTATATCCCCAAAACCTAGTACCAGCTGTGAAAGCCTATATGTCACAGAGAGATGACAACCATGTGAGGGTGTTGGAGTCACATGACAGATGTTGCAGGTTATGTCAAATGTTCAAGTAATGGTATAATAATTATAAAAATCAGCAAGTAGTTATCAATAGTGGAGTAGGTACCATATTTGGGAACGGGTTTAGCAAATTTTTTGTGGGGTTTCTTAAAAATGAAGATGCTGCTTTAAAAATATTTGACAGTAATCAAAACTAACATTTTAAATGGTTAACTATATTCCAGACAAGGTGAATGTGTGATATACATTATTCCGTTCAATCCTCAAAATAACTTCAGGAGGTAGGTATTGTTATTCCATTTCACAGAGGCTTAGCAAAGCTGAATAATTTCGTTAAGGTTATTCAGTTCTACAAGGATTAGGACCTGGGTTTGGTCTTACTACTGCAAATAAGTCATTTGCTTGCCTGGGAATAAACTGAAATCCTTGTCTTTGCCTCAAGTCTTTAGAAAAGATGAGGAGTAACATTTTTTTCTTGAAACTAATGCTTCTTTTATTTTTTTTAAATCAGATGTCTAAGATATTTCGAAGTTCTACCAGAGGGAATCAGTTTATCAAATCTCATGTTGTAAAACTAAGGTATATAAAGTTGATTGTTACTTCAAACCAATGCCATTAGCAGGAGGTGCTTGAAAAAGTTGTTTACTCTGCTTCCCTGGTGGCCTCCTGAACATGCAGCAAGACAGAGGTTTCATAAATCTTAAGTAGCCCAGCTTATACTAAGTTGTTTCCTAATCACAGTGGGGAGAGTAAAGTGCTCCGTGACAAAGAGGAAAAGATACTGGGAGGGAGGGATGGTGCCAACACTCCGCCTCTCCTTAAACTGGGGACTGAGTAGAATTTATGCCAATTCCATTTGATGACCCTCATTTTAAGCCTGCCCAGTAATCTATGACTATCTCTACAATAAGGTTTTTCATTAATGCCATTGCAATGTTTTTATTATTTTTAATGCCGTTTCATTTTAATGCTTTGGTGAAAAGTAATATACATAAATCGAACAGGAATATAGTATCAAAGACTAAAATAAATTACTAAATCCATCCTGAACATACTTTCTATATGACGTCTGAAAGACTCAGCGATGCTTTTTATCTATTTGGTGGACATTTTAAAACTTTTTCTGTGGATATTAATCTAGATTCCATAGTGCCGCAGAATGCATTTATTTTTTGTGATATTCATATGTTCTTGGTGGTGAAGTGAATATAACTGTTGTTACGGAGTCTTTTCTTTACCTCTCTCCCTTCCTTCCTTTCTTCTTCCGATTCTTCCAGCCCCTATGGACTATAAGCTAAGTAAGGGCAGAGAATAATTTTTTTCAGCTATGTGTCTTACCCAGTATTTCTTGCACATTTCCTTTATTTCTTCTGTAATGCTTCACACATTTCCTTATTTCTATATAAAGGGAGATAAACCTGTTTAAATTTAACATCCATTCCTATTCTATGAATCTAGAGATAATTTAAAAATATGATATATACCATCTGTTATGTTTCTTTAAATTTTATGTGAGTCTTACTAGGTAAAAATAGTTAATGATTAAGGAAGTGGCATTACTTATCTGCTTTTTTGATCTTCAGTCCAGATGAAGATGGTATGAACATTCTTATGGTGCTCATGTTTCGATATCCATCTACTGATAGTGCTGAAAGAGTCAAGAAAATAATTGAAAGGATTTTATATCAAAGTCTGAATACCAAACAGTTGCCTTTGACTATAAACAAGCTATCATTTAGAATCACATGTAAGTATTTTATTTCTTTTACCTTTTTTGTGGTTCTCTTCACTCTCAATCCCTGTTATTTTTCATAAGCATTTAGGTTAATGTCTTTTTCCATTTTAAGAATTCACCACTCAAATATACTTATATTAGTGTGGAATGAAACTAAAATATAAAATTCTTCACTGTGATGAAAATTTAACATTAAACTTTTAGGAATTGTCATATTTCATTAGGGCTTTTGATAAGGTTTCTAAAATTTCCCCCATATAGTGTCATGTTAGATCCTTACAAAAGCATAAAAGAGGAGGTATTATTTTCACCATTTTACAGGTAAGGAAGCTGAGATTCAAAGGCAGCTGAGAGGCATGGGATTAGCAAGTTTTAAGGCCAGAACTAGAACACAGGTATTTTGACTCCCAGTGGTCTTTACTGGTAAGTTCTGGAGGTTGGTTTTATGGTATCAAAGAAACAGATGTCATCATGAAGGTTTACTCCTATAGGAAGAAATGTTGACATAAACTGTGAAGACATGCATAGCTTATTCCACTTTAAAAACAATTTTTCATTTATTTCCTTATTTATTTCTCACAAAACAAATCAGTACAGTTGTTTTCTTGTTATCCTGTCAAAAGTGCAAGAAAATGAAATTCAAAGAGTTTACATAATTAAAACTACCTCACCGCTAGTTGGAATCCAAGCTAAGTCACATTTCTATCTTTTTACACCAACACATAATTAAAGAAAATAAAATAATATGTTTTAATTAAGATTATAAATGCCAAAAGTCAGGGACTGTGTGTTTTTATTGTCTTACCCCTTCTTCCAAATTCCAATGTAGTTCTTACTTGCAGTAAATGTCCCAGCTCTGTTCATTGCTTCTGATTTAAGAAACATATTGTGTAAACTTAATTTCTTTGTTGTTAGAAATTGGGAAAATGTATTTTGAGATAGAATCCCCAGAAATATTATTGAAAACTTTTTCATGAAGGCACTAGAAATAATTAAGGGAATTGCATCCACCTTTATTGTTAACTAATTATATTCTATAGTGATATATGTTTTTTCTAGCATTCTATCAAATGGAAATCTCATAATAAATCCCAATTCATGATAATTTCACTGTCCCTAATGCATGATCATATATCCTAAAGTAAAATATACATTATAAAATTGGCATTACATTATGTTCACTGAGATGTTAGAGTTGTAGAGTTTCTTATACTACAATTTTAATAGTATTTTTCATCTTTGTTAGACATGAATCTTTATTATGCAGGTCATTTTTACTACCAAAATAACCTTATTCAATGACAATGCTTAATAATAAAATCACTGCATATATTTTCTTCTGCCACATCCATGTCTCTCATAAAATAGATAAAGAGAAGTGAAATGCTCAGGAAACCTTTAGCTGGAATTGGGACCCAGATTCCTCCCTTGGGGAAACCAATGCTCCTGGGTAAAGCATTGTATATGTCTCCATTTCCTCTCTGAACAAATAAATAAAACAAACAAAATGACAAATGAATATCAAAACAACGAAATCCAATGAAACTGAGTTAAATGAACATTTAGTCTGATGGGGAAAAGATGTCACAGAAAGGAAGCATTGGTGGGATGAGAGATTATGGTATGAGTGGGGCCTTGGTCAGGAAATCTATGTGAGAGCTTCATGCTTCTAGTGCCTGCTGCGTGAGCCACAGCCTTCCACTGTCCTTTATCATGAAGGGAGAATCTTCAGTGAGGGTTGGTCATTAGCTTGCATTGATTGAATTTCTACCCTTTGTAGATCAGTGTCTTGATATTTGGCCATGACAGTTCTGTGACACTTTTAGCTCCCGGGAGCTGCCCTTCAACCCTGGCTGCCTACCCCACTCCCATGTACACCTGACACAATAAATACTCACTGTGGTAGATGTGGCACTTGCTTGCTTGAGTTTCACTGGAGCCCCCAAAGAAAGCAATCAGTAATATTTATCTTTATACATTCTTTCCTAATTTTCAGATTTATGTTTCTGGTTGCTAAGCAAAAACCAGAAAATAACATACTCTTTTTTTTCTTTTAATTCATACAGTTTGGACCAAAAATCAAATCAAGATAGAAAGTTATTTATATATTACTTGATTTTGAAAAATCTCATACCCTGTTGAAATATTGATGATTCAGATAATAAGCATTTCTAATAATGACCCTTTGAACAACATGTCATGAAATAAAGACATATTCTTCTGCCAAGTAATTCATGTTTTTTTGTTCCAGCTATCGATAGCAAAATGATGAGGAATCTTCTCAGCAATCGTAAGTTTCAAAATCTATTATTGTTTATTCATAGCCAAAGATAATATATAAAACCACAGAAAAGTTAGAATTTGGCAAGCCTTTTTTAATCCTCATATTTTAATATGCAAAATGCTTAGTCGTCTTCTTATTGTTCTTTGAATATTTAAGACACATAAATCTATAAGTTTATGCCAAGGAAAATGTTAAAAGTTATGACTTACGAAAGTTGATAAGAATTACTTTGTATTCTAAACATCATAATTATAATGGTAACTATATTTCTAACATTTAGTTTAATATTCTCTTTATTTATTTTTTCATATTCTTTCCTAATTTAAGAGAGCACTTTAAAATAGTAATTAGGCTTTTTCCTGTTAAAGTTTTCTAGTTTTCTTGCATTTTTGCCAAAATATCTGACAAATATACTTTCTGCCCCTCTCTTTTTCATACATATTGAGATTTTCTTTATGAACAGATATATGTCCATTAAAAATGTTGTGTAGGGATACTTAAAAACAATGACTATTCTCTGTGTAACATGCAGTTTCTCATATTACCAAATACTATCATTACTCATATATTTTTCTTCTCTTTTATGTTTCCTGGTTTTTAAAGTTCTTCCTCCATTATATTCTGTCTTTTTCTATACACACAATTTGTTGTTGTTTATTTCTACTACATTTGAAATACAGAAGTCTTTTTGAGGCTATTAGTGTTTGCCTTTATGTTTGTGAAATACATGCCTAAATCTTTATTTTCCAGTACTCAAAGTCAAGAATAAAACAATAACTCTGCATAGTGAGGAATTTAACACAGTCTAATTTC
Organism: Cabassous unicinctus; assembly: GCA_029593785.1. Taxonomy (NCBI): domain Eukaryota; kingdom Metazoa; phylum Chordata; class Mammalia; order Cingulata; family Chlamyphoridae; genus Cabassous; species Cabassous unicinctus. The sequence continues at coordinate 48,593 of JAQZBX010007405.1, forward strand.
TTCCTTTCAACCTCAACCAATTCATTCAATAATCATGTATGCTTGTTTATCATTTAATATTTACATACTTTATCAATATTCTTTTCATGACATTGTGTTCAATTTTATCCCTACAGTTAAAATTTTGTGTCTTAAATTTATGTGTAATAGCAAAACCATCATTAAAGTCTCCTGACATACTCTTTCTATCTGCCTTTCTTGAAGCTTGCTTCAGATTCACTTTTGTCTGCTAAACTGTATCCTCAAGTCATTTTTAAAGAAGAAAATTATACAAATGGTATATTTTCCAAATACTTGTATATCTAAGAATATCTTTCTGTTTACTTTACCTCAATTTTGTATAGGATTCTTGGGTCATAAACTCCTTCCTCTAAACGTTATACACAGTATTCTGTTATGTTCTGGTGTTTTTGTTGTAGAGTCAAAGCCTGAGGCTGGTTTCATTTTTATTCTTACATAGGTTATCTTTTTTGTTCCGGGATTAATGTAAGATATCTTTTTCCTATAACTTTTTGCCAAAAGTTCTAGATGTGGTTTTATTTTGAAACCAATTTGTGACTAGAACACTCTGAGCTTTTCAATTTATACACTATTTTTTCTGGTTCTGGAAATTTTCCTTCCACTATAAATTTGATAACTGATTCTGTTCCAATATTCTTTTTTTCTTCTTCATGAACACAAATGATTCATTTTTGGATGTCTATTTTCTGCTCTCCATAACAATTACTACTTCTAGTTCCATTTCAGGTTACTTTCCTCTGCATTCTGGGAAATCTTTTTAAATACGCTCTCCTTTAAACCATTTATCTCATTGTCCGAAGAGTTACTTTTGCTTTTTACTGTTTCCATGTGTATTTTATATCTGCTATGACATTTCTGCGGTTTCCTATATTTCATTTAATCACAGACAACTCTTCTGTTATATGTATCTTTATCGTAGACTTTTTTATGCTTTGCTGCTTTTATTACATTAGACCCATGTTTTCTTGCATATATTTGCTGACAACAAGCACATATTTTCTAAAATGTCCTGTTTTCTGTAAAAAAATAATTTTCAAAACTATGTCTTTCTTCTGTATTTACATAGCATCATTTTCTTTTCTATAGATCACATAGTACCTTTTAATAAACATTTGATTAAGGTGTGGGGTTTTGGATTATTTGATTACTTATTCTTGAATTTGAAGACATGGATCCAGATTTGGCATTTCCCAATAAACAACATATGGAATTCTTTTAACCTCTCTCTTTAGGGGACTGGCAACTCCCTCTCTTACATCAAAATCTGAAATTCAGATTAATTTCTCCAGTTCCTTTCCATTTCCAAGATTTAACATACACTTATATGCATTTATGCTGGAATAAGGTAGTAACTTATTCTCTTTTAGCTAGATTCTAAAATTTAAAATGGCACAAATCCTGTAAGTTATTCTTTCTTTCTAGAGCTCAGTGTGGTACCTGGAACTCAGAAGATGCTCAATAAACACTTGTTGAATAGATGAATGTATGATTGTGGCAGAGGGTGTGGGATGAGGGCTCTAACCATACTATACAATTAGATGCAGGCATAAGTTCTTATCTTACAAGCGTAGTATACAAAAACTATATCAACCACCCCCTTTGTACAGCCAGTCCCAGCATTCACTGATGCCACTGCTCTTCCTTTCTCTGTTTAAATTGCTTCTCACGATGAAACTACATTTTAACAGTATTTCTCATCTTTCCTCTACCCCTAGCCAGGGTAGTTACTGGGAATTATTACTTCTGAATAGATAAAAAGGATAGAGTTTATGAGGCATGGGATGGGTCACAATGGGATCATGGCCATTATATATCTTGTCATAACTTACAGAATTGTGTGGGAGAGAGTGTAAACTACAATGTAAACTATAATCCACACTTAGTGGCAATGCTCCAGAATGTATTCATCAATTGTGGCAAATGTACCACACTAATGAGGGATGTTGTTAATGTGGGGAAGTGTGGGAGGAGTAGGGAGTGGAGCATATGGGAATCCCCTATATTTTTATGTAACATTTATGCAATCTAAGTATCGTTTTAAAAAAATTAAGAGCAT
>JAQZBX010007406.1:0-50668 GCA_029593785.1 Cabassous unicinctus
ATAACTCCCACCAAAATTTAACCAGAAAAAAAGAGAAAAACCTGACTTCGTAGAACACTGACATACCAGCCAGTTATCTACTTCCTTGATATTATTGTCCTGTTTCCTAACTCGGCTCAATACAAATTGTCTTATATACCTAGCAGCAATCCAGGTTGTGGAGCTGAAAACTAAGGTGAAGAGAGGGTCAAAATATTAGTTCAAGAATCTAACAGTCACACTTTGTACTTAGTTTGATTTAGGGTAAATCTTTTCATAGAAAAAGTTTTGTGCGAGAATGTAGAGGTCTCCATCTTTTTCTCTAACAGCGTGGGCTCTGATGAATTGGAACTGCTCTAGTGCAAATTCATAGAACTCATTCTCCATTTTCCAAATGTCAGACTGCTGCAGTTTTGCAATGGTCTGTTTAGTGGGGAGTTTCTTCTCTGTGGTTTTCCTAAGATGAGATTTCTTTCCTACTTAGGAAGGAAAAAAAGAAAAGGTAAATAATTATTGGAGAACATACAAAAGTCACTGCCTCTTTACTTTAAATTAATATGATACATTGAAGGTCAGGTAATATAACTTAATTGTCTTATATTAATGTAATTAGGGCAAAAAAGGAGCCCTAATCATACTATAACTGTGATTTATTACTTTATAATATAATCCTTAAGCTGATAAAGACTTAATGAAATGTCAAAAAGGATCACCACTCAGTAAAGCGTAGGCTGTCACTTTACACACTGTATTCTCAAATGTTTAGTGCTCTATGACGAGTTTATCTTTTAAAATGCGATAAAATACCTATTGCTAAATTTAATACTAATTCCTCATATTCTGCATTGACTATAATTTAATGTTGAAAACTAGGGCACAGAAAGAAACTCCTTTGATTACATCTTATCAAAGAACAACAAAAAAGCCAGAATTAGATGGGACCAGCATGGTTACTTTCAGGTATGTAATACTGTCAGGGTGCTGAAGCACACTTTTAGGAGTGGTATAATATAACAGACATTAACACATAATGATCATTATTAGTGTAACTTAGTCCCACCATCCCACCCCTACTCTCAATGGCATTAGGCTGGTCAAAGGGTGGAATGCATAGTTCTAATGATTGGCAACCAGAATTATTGAACATTACACATTTCTAAGGTTGGTTCTGTCGTTTGTCTTTCCACTATTCTTACAATGCCTTCTAATTCTCACCTAATGCACATTTGTTCATTCAACAAAGATTTAATGAACACCTTCTGTATGCCAGGCATTCTTTTGTACTAAAAATGGTGAGTAAAAGCAGATAATACACCTGCCTTTCTGGAGCTATTTCTTATCTTATCTTGAAGAAATTTCAAATTATATATATATTTCAAGTTGCAAACAAACAAAAAAGTTTAAGAAAGCTTTAAAAAGAAACCCTTCATTGGCAATCCCACTATTCAGGATATTCCCCAAAGAATGGAAAGCAGGAGCTTGAACAGATATTTGCATATGATGTTCATAGCGGCATTATTCACGATTGCTAAAAGACAGAAGCAACCCAAGTGTCCATCAACCAATGATGGATAAATGACATGTGGTTTATACACATAATGGAATATTATTTAGCCATAAAAGGGAATGAAGTCCTGATATATGCGATAACATGAATGAACCTTCAAGACATTTGAGTGAAATAGCCAGACACAAAAGGACAGATATTCAATGATTTCACTGATTTGAATATACAAACTCATAAAGCCAGAATCTAGAATATAAGTTATCAGGGGATGGGATGGGGATAGGAAATGGGACATTAAGGCTGAAAATATCCAGAGTTCCTATTTGAATGACTGAAATATTTGGTAATGGATGGTGGTGATGATAGTACAACATTGTGAACACAATTAACAACTCTGAAATATGTATCTGAATGTTATTAAAAGGGGGAAATGTTAGACTGTAGAATAAAAATATTAAAAAAACCCATCATTTATATACCTGTACGATAAAGTTCTGTAGCACCCCTGAAGAACCGAGGCAAAGCTGCCTCCAGTAACATGATAAAATCTTCCAGCTCTTCAGTAACTCCCACCAGAAAGTATTCATTAATGAGGTTATACTTGGCTTGATCCATAGCCCACCTGCTTCCCACATTCCTAAAACCAAAGAAAAGAATTTAAAAAATTTGGTTGTGATATATGCAAAGTATATTTTATACCTTTGACACTGTGTATATTATGGAGAAAATAGAAAAACATATACACCCAAAATCTCAATGTCCTTCTAGAAACTTCATTTGTTTTTAATTTCCTTTGCCTAGCTCTCCAGTTTTGGCTCACCTATGCAGTGCTAAATCATACAAGAGCTCTTAAAATACAGTTTAGTTTGAGGGCAGTTAAATATTCCTACCATCTGATTTAGTGTGAGTTTAATTTTTTAAAAAATTGTTCTAAACTAAACTATGTTCATATTAAGAGATCTCTTCTAAAATCTAAGCAATTTGCATTTAGTACTTAATTTAATTTGTAAGCTTAGGTTTTTTGTAAGCATAGTTTTCTGAAATTTCTGAGGAATGGAAAATACATAAATGGCTCTGCTGAGTTATTTATTTATTTATGTTTTTACATTGTTAGCCAATGTTTAGTTATTAGTAGAGATCTGGCCCAAAATAAACTATACTTCTGGGTTTGTTTTAGCATTAACATTCTCTAATCCTAATTCCAGCTGTGCCCTTAAATAGCCGTGTGATCTGCATCTGGTGATTTAACCTCTGTAACGTTTAGTTTTTTCAAAAGCTGAAAAAAAGGAAAGGGTGGAGGTGAGGTGAATTAGGTGATTTCTAAGGTCTCTCCTAGCTCTATGAGTTTATGAAACATATAAAGAAAATCAATTAAAATCTCCTCATTTATGCACAATAAAGCAAAATATTCTTTACTCTTCTAAGACTGGGTTTGGTAAACTTTTTCTGTAAAAGGTCAGAAGGTAAATATTTTAGGCTTTGTATGCCATATGGTTTCAGTCACAACTACTCTGTTGTTTTAGTGTGAAAACAGCCACAGACAAGTAAGCAAATGGATGTGGCTATGTTACAATAAAACTTTATTTATAAAAACTTGCGATGGGTCAGAATGGTCTACAGGATGTAGTTTGCCAATTCCTGTTCTAAGGAAAAGTTTAAAAATTGAGAAGACATTCTTCCTATGCTTTCAATTCTTGTGCTATTATGATGTTTTGATACATTCTATTGAGTAGGACCTTAAGGTTCACAGTAATCCAATAATATATCTTAAATAATGAAGAAAAGAAAGAAGGCATTCCTTGCATTTCTGCTTCGTTTTGAGAGATATTAAGTTTGAATGTGTTCTTATTTTCTCTACTTTTCCTATTAAAATTACTGAATAGGACAAATAAATATGTACATTATTTTTAAAAACTTAGAACTCAAATAGTGAGGAAATAAATTCTTTATTAAAGGTAAAAATATCTTAATTTTCTACTTCACATTTATTAGTAGACTAAACCACAACCATAACCTGGCTTCTCTCAAAGTCAAATACAATTTAACAGTAAAACCAGGTGAATAATTTTCCCAATAAGCTTGATCAATGAGCTTAGGAGAAAAAGAGGTTTATAAAACAACCCCTGACCCCTAATTCATTGCTCTGTCAAAATAGAGCAAAACATATAATACCAAAAACAAATAAAAAATTTAAAAACCAGTATCTGAGAAAACATGGCAAGGACATTATAATGAAAAAATCTTTTTAAAGCATTTAAAAGTAACCACAAGATTAGATATTACTTCATTATCTGTTATTTTTAGATTGGTCTTTCATTGATTTCCCTATACCTAACCCTTGACTAACACATTCATACTGGTTAAATAAAGATTATAAAAATAATAAAGATTATCATTTCAAGCTAACTTTATTTTACCTACCAGCATTCTGAGCTGTGGCCACAGAAGAATGGGATTTGAAGCCAGAGCTTTTCTGGAGCACAGTCTGAGCCGCCCTCAGCTACACATTCATCAAAGGTCTGGAACCAAGATAAAGCAGCACAAGTGAGTCCTATATATATCTAAGTCTTACCTATCAAACATCTTAATGTGGTAAGTTAGTAAATAAATGGGCAAGAATGAGTGGATTGAGATAGTAAATGGAAAGGGAAAGGCAGGTTAAGAAGACACTTGAGATACTGAGGAAAGTTAAATATGACTTTTTCTCGCAGCTTTGTTTTATGCCATGTTCTTTTACTATATGGATGAAAAAACAGCCATATATTAATCTGTTCTTGCAAATAAGTACTGGTTTAGGTTGAATTTGTGTCTTTTATATTTTCTAGTCCCTTACCAAAGGAAATTGACTAAAACACAAAACTACATATAGACATTCTTTGTGAAGTAATCATTTGAAAAGAACATAAAGCAGGACTAAAACTGAAGTCTTCTCTCCTTTTTTCCTTACAACAAAAAATCATTGCAGAAGAGAGAAATGACTTCAGATACTTATGACTTGCATGTCCTCCTCTCCAAATGCATGACTGAATTAATTAGAAGGGGAAGAGACTCACAGGTGATGAATCTATCAAATTAATCAACTTCACTTTATTGAGTACTTACTATCTGTCACAGGCATCTGAACAGTAAGGCATCTATTTGAGATGATATAATATAACCAGAGGACAAACTTGGAAGCTTTGGTTGGTGCAATGAGACACCTACAACTATCCCGTTATTTCTGCAAAGAGGTAGTATGAAAGAGTAGAAAGAGCACTTGTCCTGAGTCAAGGCTCCGGGGTTACTAGAACCTGGTTGGATTCTATTTTAACTTAGTCTTTAAGGCCTCAAGATCTCTTTTTTTTTTTTTTACTATATATAATTAGATAAATTTCAGAGGACATTTCCAGTCAAAAATCTATGAAAATAGGTCCAAAAAATTCTTAGTTTTGGCTATAGATGGAGCTATACTGGAATGATTCTTATTTTTGGCAACATTCAAGAGACAATAGCACAATACAGCCCACAATTTATTTGACCATTTCTCTTACAGACGACCTTCACTGTGATTTAGAGAAAAAAGCCATGACTTGAATTTGAATCCTGAACCTGGAAAACTGAAGTTTTGTGTTAGTTTCCTTAACAAAAAATGAGGGCATAATCTTACTTTGGGTATCAAATAAAATTATAGATGTAAAATAATTTGCCACAATTACTGGTTCAGAGTAGCCATTTAACAGATGAGATGTGTCTTTGTCTCTACTCCTTCCCCATTTCCCTCTCCTCCCGAAGTGCAAATACAATGGTTTGTTGTTCTTGTTCTCCTTGACTTCCATAGCATTTGGCCCCACTGACCAACCTCTTCTTTCTGAAAATCTCTTGGTCTCTCTGCCATGAACATATTCTTTTCTATTTCTTTGAACACCCCTTTTTGGCCTCTTTTGTTGGTTCTCTGTACCTGTTAAAATTTACTACCATTGGAAGCGGGTGTGGCTCAGTGGATAGAGCCCCCGTTTACCATATGGGAGGCCCGGGTTCGCGTCCCGAGGCCTCCTTGTGAGGGCACGCCGGCCTGAGCGGTGTGGTGGGCTGATGCAGCAACCTCACGGCAGGAAGCGGGTGTGGCGCAATGGATAGAGCACCCGTTTACCATATGAGAGGCCCCGGGTTCCCTTCCCAGGGCCTCCTTGTGAGGGCAGGCCGGCTCAGGCTGCGCCGTAGGCTGATGCGGCAAGACCTCACAGCAAGGGGGAGATAAGCAGACACAGAGAAGACACGCAGCGAATGGACACAGCAGCACAAGCAGCAAGGGGGGGGATAAATTAAATAAAATAAATAAATCTTAAAAAAAAAAAAAAAAATCATCAAAAAAAATTTACTACCATTATCTTCATTGAAGGCATGTTTTGGTCCTTCTACAAAGTATGGAAATTTATCTTATCTTCCTCACCTCACTTCCTCGAGGTAATTTCCTTCTTTGGTAATGCTTTTCCAATTCACCTTTTCCTTTTCAATCCTACTTCCATCAGGAATCCACTATATCATATCTGGTTCCTTACAAAAGCTTTCTGATTAGCTCCCTTTCTTTCCTTCCTTTCATCTGCTCTGCATAATTACCAGATTAATCTGGTAGTCACTTTCAACATCCTCTACTCAGAAACCTTCAATGGCCTCAAATACCTTAAAAAAAAATTCCAAACTCTTTATCCTGGCTTTCAAGAACATTTCACAGCCTGATGCAATATGCCATCTAGCCTTATCTCTCTATGTTGCTTCTATCTTCCTGGGATTAATCTGTTTTGTACTTTCTCAAGCATGTCATGTGCATCCCCAAATCTGTACACTCTTGCTGTCTACATTTTCCTCCTCTGAAAAGTGCCTTCCCTCTGCCAATCTAGTTTACATGAAGACCATCTCTCCAATGACTACTTTATCCTTATTTAATGTCACTGTTATTTTCTTTGAACTCATACAATTTATATACTACATTGTAACAGCCAGATCGTAAGAGTCTGATATGTAGGTATGTATATCTATATATACATCTTTATCTGCCTAACTTGCTTCATGTACTTTTTAAAATGTGTACTATGTTTTGTCTCCCCAACTACAGTGAAAACTTCTTACAGGAAGGTATCACATAGTAGGCATTTTGTCCTCTATAGCACATAGTATAGTATTATCCAAATTGTTTATTCCATCAATATTTGAAAATGGTTGTTGGAAAGATGAGCTTTTGGGGATTTACATGTGAATTAAAGACATAAATTTTTTAAGTGAAAAACTGGTCAAATAGTAGAGGCAGTAAAATTTTTTCATAAAGCATGTGGGCAGCCTTTACAGTTCTCCCAAATTCTCTTTTATATATATATGAAAACACCTCAGCTTATACTTAAGACTCAGTAAGCCCTGTTTTAACTTCCATTACATTATTTCTGAATTTTACTGGAGGGTGACAGAGATTTGCTGGCTTAAGTTATTTTCTAAAAAGTGGTTTAATTACCATTTATGCCAAATTGTAGCTCATAAAAATAAAATAAAAACCTATGTCTCTCGGAGCGGATGTGGCTCAAGCAGTTGAGCTCTCGCCTCCCACATGGCAAGGTCCCAGATGCCTCCTAAACAAACAAAAATAAACAACAAGCAAAACAAACAAAAAAAAAAACAACTCAGGGAAGCCAATATAGCTCAGTGGTTGAGTGCTGGCTTCACACATATGAGGTCCTGGGTTCAATCCCTGCCCCCCAATACCTCAAAAAACAAACAAACAAAACAAACAAAAAACAACCTATGTCTCTTATCGTGTCCCAATCTCCATGAATTCTTTGTCTTACTGAACTGAATGACGATAGACTGGAAGTCATCTGATTCCATGTCTATCCAGTTTCAAATGGGCTCCAAATGACAGTATGTTGCCTCTGAAGCTCAGAAAAGGTACTCTAATTCTTTACAGCTTTACCTGATTACAGTAACAGACAGAAAAGGAATAAATTACTAACATGATGGTAGGTGAACTCACAATTTCTACCATTTTGTGTGTGTGTGTGTGTGATTTAAAGGCATTAAATTTTTTTCACTTAAATGTAGTAAACTAGATCTTAAAAGAGTCTGCAGTGAGGACAAGTTTGGAAATTTAGATATCCACTGTTTGAATTAAAACTGGTAAATCAATGGGCATGCAAGATGGTTATTTTAATCCAAATTCTCTAGTTAGCCAACTCCTAGTTCCTGTGCTCTTAAAGTACATTAGTACTTCAAGGAAAGCAAATCTGTAGAAAATCTTCAAATCTACTATTGGCCAGTAGTTTTAAATCAGTTAACCCACTTCGGCACACTGATCGTTATCTCCAAAATTCATTCTTCCCTTCTTCCATCGTAATAGAGTTTTTTTGTTTTTTTTTTTTATTAAAGATTTATTTATTTACTTTTATCCATTTTTACCAATCCCCCCCCTCCCTTTTTGCTGTTTCTGTGTCCATTCGCTGGGCAATTCTCTGTGTCTATTTCCTGCCCTCTCTTCCCATCCTTCTCCTCCCATCTTCATTGGGATTCAATCCTGGGAACCTCCAATGTGGGAGAGAGGCGTTCTGCCACCTGCGCCACCTTAGTTCCTGTTTTTTTAGCATGTCTCGTCTTGACTCTTCCTTGTGTCACTCTCCTGTTACATCATCACCTTGCTGCGTGGCTTGGTGGGGCCTGGCACGCCCACGCGCAGGACCTGGGGACCCACCCACGCACAGGGCCTAGGGGCTCACCCACATACTGGGCCTGGTGGCGTGCCCACGCACAGGGCCTGGCGGCCTGTGTGCCTTCTATGTTTTTCTTTATTTTACCGGGAGGTCCTGGGGATCGAACCCAGGTCCCTCCATATGGGAGACGGACACCCAACCATTTGAGCAACATTCGCCCCCCGGTAATAGAGTTTTAATCTCTCTTGTAGTTAGGTGTGGCCATTAGACTAAGTTCTTGCCAGTGGATTGGGATCAGAAGTGATATGAGCAACTTCTAAGTCATATGCCTGAAAGGAAGTTGCTTGCCCTCCACTTCCCTCCTTCCCATGGGCTGGAAAGCAGATGCAAATTCAACAAAGCAGATAAAGACAAATCCCTAATGGATGGCAGAGCAACAATATGGAAGAAACCCAGGTCCTGGAATTACAGTGTGGAGCAAAGCTGTTCCAAGAGCCTGGACCTCACCTCTAGGCTTCTATGTGGGAGAGAAATAATCTTACTTAAATTATTTGGGTCTCTTTATTTTAGCAGCTTAGCATCTACTTTAATCCACCTACCAAATGTTTTATTATACCATATGTCTTAGTTTGCCAAAGGGCTGACAATGCAAAGCACCAGAAATGGGTTGGCTTTTATAATGGGAAATTTATTAGGGATAAAAGCTTACAATTCTGAGGCCATTAAATGTCCAAATTGAGGTACCATCAGAGATGCTATCTCACCAAAGTTAGCTACTGTTGATACTGGTGTCCTACCATGTGGTGATCTGGCATATGGCAGAGCTCATCTCCTCAACTTTTAGCTGCTCTGTGGGCCCAGCCCCTCGGGGGCCTCTTTCCCTGCCTCTGTGTTCTGCTGGTTCCACACTCTGGAACCTCTCTCAGCCTCTTGGGGCGTCTCTTTTCCTGAAGTCCTCTCTCTCACATGGCAGGATCAAATATGGCAGCTTCCTTTCTCTCTGTGTGTATGTTTCTCTCTGTGTGTGTGTTTATATCAGACCCAGCAAGACGCCTTATCAGAACTGTCTTTGACATCCATATTTTTACTAACAGTCTCTTCAAATAATCTAGGCCTTTTTTTAAATTTTTTTTTATCAAGCATCACATAACTCCTTCAAAAAATACCCCTTACCCATTTATAAAGCCATTCCAACATTTTTGGCAATTGCAAGCAGCATGAACCCCACTCTTGGTAACAATTTCTGTATTCGTTTGCCAAAGGCTGCCAATGCAAAGTACCAGAATTGGCTTTTATAATGGGAATTTTATTTGGAGTAAAAGTTTATAGCTCCAAGGCCATGAAATGTCTAAGTCAAGGCACCATCAAAGATGCTTTCTCACCAAAGTCAGCTACTGGTCATTCTGGCATACTGCCACATGGCAATCAGGCATATGGCAGGGCTTGTCTCCACAGACTTAAGATGCTCCCAGCCCCTCAGGGGGCTTCTTTCTGTACCTCTGTGCTCTGTTGATTCTAGACTCTGGGATCTCTCTCAGTCTCTTGGGGCTTCTCTGCCTTTCTCCAGGGATAGGTGAACTTGGAGTCCTCTCTCCCTCTCTCCTTTCTCCTTTCTCTCATGTCAGGCTCAAAACTGGTAGCTTCCTTCCTCTGTGTGTCTCCATTTATATAAAGCTCCAGTAAGAGGGTGGAGACTCAACCTGAGTCACGCTTCACTGACACAGTCCAATCAAAAAGGTCTCACACCCATAGGAATGGATTCGTTGAGAAACAAAATCTTTTTCTTTTGGGGGTTCATAAAAGAATTTCAAACAGCTACTGAAATCCTCAAAACACATGTTCTTTCCATATGCAAAATACACTCATTATAGCACAGTATTTCAAAAACCTTAAATCATTTTAGTACCAACGCTAAGTACAAAATCTCATAAAAATCAGTTACAGGCTTGCAGTTTGTCTTGGGGCAACATTCCCCTCTGGCTGCAGACCTGCAAAACTTACAAAACAAGTTATCTGCTTTCAATATATAAAGGAGGGACAGACATAAGATAAACATTTGCAATAGCATAAGGAGAAATTGGAAGGAAAACAGGTGTCACAGGTCCCAAACAGTTCCAAAAACCTGCAGGGCATACTCCATTAGATTTCAAACTCTGAGAGTCATCTCTAGAATGATGTCTTCTTCTCCTCAGGGCCTCATGGGGGTCCACCCTTTCCAAGAGCTTGCCCAAAGGCCATCATCTTGGCTCCACCCTCATCAAGTATCTGGGTGGCGGCCAAGGTCTAGACCTCATCCTCCAGAACACTGGGTGATGTCCATACTTTCCCCAATCTCTCGGAGACAGTCTCAACCCCCTTAGTACAGTGGGGGTGGTGGCAACATTCTCCCTAATCTGTGGCATAAAAGGCCAACCTCCTCAGAACAGTGGGTGTTGATCTAACTCTCTCTAATCTTTGAGGGATGTGCTCTACCCTCTTTGTAGCCTGGGATGGCCAAACTCTCTCTAAGCAACAGGCTGGAAGATCTACCCGCTTGAAATGCCAGGGCAAACTCACCCTTTCCCCCTCCTGGCCCAGGACGATGTCCCAAACCCAGACCTCAGCTTCCACAGTTTTCCTCTTGAAGCCATTTTTCCTTCAATCTCTCCCTTCCTTGTTCCTTTTAGTCCAGGCTAACAGTGGTTTTGTTCATACAGATCTTGCAAATAGTGTGTCAGTTTTGCATGCAGTTCATAGGGGTCCAAGTTTTCTCAGACAGTAAGACTTTCCACATGGCCTTCCTGGGTAACTGCATTTCCAATCCTGACTTGCACTGAAATGGCTGCCTATTTCCAAGTTTAGTTAAGGCCTCACATGGGGCAATATCCTCTGGGGGCTTATTTTCTGGAAGCTTAGAATTTCCCAAATCATCTATCTCTGGTTTCTTTGTGCCCAGCAGTTTAATTCTCAGCTTATCTCTTTCCTCTTGCATTTTGCTATAAACTGTGAGGAAAAGCCAGGCTGCATTTTCGACACTTACTTTGGAAATCTCTTCATTTAAATGTCCAAACTCATAATTTTCAAATTGTGCCTTCCATCTAACATCAGAAGTCAATTTTGCCAAGTTTTCTGCCACTTTAAAACAAAGATCACCTTTCCTCCAGTTTCCAATAACATATTCATCATTTCTGTTTAAAGCTGTAATCAGGACTATCTTTAGCATCTGTATTTTTACCAACTGTCTCTTCAATGATCTTGCAATTCCTCCAAAAACTACCCCTAACCCATTTATAAAGCTGTTCCAACATTTTTGGTAATTGCAAGCAGCACAGACGCCACTCTCCTGGTACCAATTTCTGTCTTAGTTTGCCAAAGGGCTGCCAATGCAAAGTATCAGAAATGGGTTGGCTTTCATAATGGGAAATTTGTTAGGGGTAAAAGATTACAATTCTGAGGTCATATGTTCAAATCAAGGCATCAGCAGAGATACCTTCTCACCAAAGTCAGTTACTGTTGACCCTGGTGTACTGCCATATGGCAATCAGGCATATGGAAGGGCTCATCTCCTCAACCTTGAGCTGCTCTGTGGGGCCAGCCCCTTGGGGGCTCCTTTCCCTGCCTCTGTGCTTTGCTGGATATAGACTCCGGGATCTCTCTCAGCCTGTTGGGGCTTCTCTGTTTTCCTGAAGTCCTCTCTCTCACATGGCAGCTTCCTTTTTCTCTGTGTGTGTCTTTCTCTCTGTGTCTCCATTTATATCAGACCCAGCAAGAGGGTGGAGACTCAACCCCAGTCATGCCTCACTGACAAAGTCCAGTTAAAAGGGTCTCACACCCACAGGAATGGATTGGTTGAGAAAAAATCTTTTTCTTTTTGGGATTCATAAAAGAACTTCAAACTGTCACCATATAAAAGCATAAAAATAGTTTGGGTTTTGCCTCCTTTTATGGGTTCCTTCTTATTATTTGGGGGAAATGTTTCTCCTCTACCAACTGAAAGAAACAACTTAAAGATGGCCAGTAGCAGAGAAGATGTGGAGAAAAAAAAAACAATAAAAAACTGGCTGAATATGAGTGTGCCAGACCTTTGTATAGAAATTCTCCCATTTCCATATAAATATTTGATGAATAGAGTAAACAAATATTTCCTACTGAAAGAAACCACATTGAGACACTACATACAACTTGATGAACCAATCCACTGAGATCGTAATCAAGAACTGCTACACTGACTGCAATGGTACCATCAGCACTAGGTCTTCTCTACTGAAGCACAGAAGACAACTGTGGCTCCCATGCCTGGCCCCCCAATTTTCTGCTTCCTTGTTAACTTCCATTAGACCTCTTACAAAACTTCAAGTCTTAAAATAAAAAGTGAAAACAAACAAAAACTCCAGACTCTTTTCCTCTCCTACAACACTCAGGTTCAGTACAAGAGAAAAACAAAAAGTTCTTAAAAGATATGACCAGCTTTTCACTTAAAAATCATCAATGATTAGAAAGATAAATTCTTTGTGAACTAGGTACAAATGATTTTTAAAAGCATGAAATAAATAGCAATATTCTTTAGGCTACTTAGATGAGTTTAGATGTTTAATTCCTAAAAGTAAAGATTAAGAAAATTAAACAATTTGATACTTGATGCTTGTATAGCAATAGCAATTATATTTACATTCAAACCCCTTCAACAAATTATCTTGCTTCATATTTTATATAGAAAACTGAAGCTAAGAAGGCACTCCCTTGATTTCCTGCTTAGATAAAAGCTTATCTGCATCTGTAGTTCCCTACTGTCTCCACCTTAGAGGTATTTCCTCCTTTTATCTCTGAGTACCATTCTCACCACCTCCTCAGACCCCGCTTCCTCAATTTTTCTCCAGTTTCTCGTATCTTCACCCTCTTGCTCTCTTCAGATATATGAATATGCCTAAGTGTCTGTCATCTTAATGAAACATTCCCTGATGTTTTCTATTCCTTTCAGAGCCCAACTTCTTTCTCAAAATAGTCTTTCCTCTGTGTCTCAAATTCCTCATCTCTTAAAAGTCATTCCTCAATCCTTTGGACCCCACTTCAATTCCTTTCCCTGAAGACACTACTGATTTCTTCATTGACAAATCTAAGGGGCAGTTTTCAATTCTCAGTTCACTAACCTCTTTGCAATGGAAACTTTTCTCATCCATTTGAAGGACTTGAGGCTTGCCTTTCTGATTCTCTGACCTCAGTCTCCCTGGCATATTCTTCTTTCTCCTTCTACCTCTTAAATGTTGGCACTCCCCAGAGCTCCATATTTGGATCTCCTCTTCTCCCTTTTTCTTCTTCCCTTTTCATTGGTCTTCTTTCATACTCTATATATTCCAAGTACAATTCCATTCAATTCTATGGTTTCAAATCCCACTTCATGTTGATGATTTCCAAATCTATAATTTAGTTCAAACCTATTTCTTTAGGTACAATTTCTAGAGAATACCTCTGTCTGTCTGTCTGTCTGTCTATCTATGTATCTATCTATTTATGATTCAGTCATGTATCTATCTATCTATGATTCAGTCATGTATCTATCTATGATTCAGTCATGTATCTATCTATCTATGATTCATTCATGTCCAATATGAAATCATCATCTCTTCCCACAACTCCATTATAACTTGCTCCTCCTCTTGTTATCCCTCTTTTGGTAAAAGGAACCACCTATGGTCCAATCAGAAACCTTGGGAAAGGAGAGGACAAGGCTGACTCTGGGTTGAGCAACTTAGACAGATACTGCCAACTTTTGCTGAGATCACTGGCACAGGTAAATTTACTGATATTGGTAAATATCAATAGATAAAACCCCATAAACAAAGAAAGCTCTTTGGGGGTCCTCAATAATTTTTTTTTCATTTAAAAAAGTTTACTAACAATTAAAAAAAAAAAAAAAGTTTACTGAAGTATATCATTCATACATGAAACATACATAATTAACGTATAGTAAAAGTTGTGAACTTACAAAACAAACGTGTATTATCACACAGGGCTCCCATACATGACCCCACCACCACCACCTTGCATTGTTGTGAAACATTTGTTAAAAACTATGAAAGAGCATCATCAAAACAGTACTACTAACTATATCCAATATCTTACATTTGGTGTATTTTTCCCTCAACCTACCTGATTCCTCACTAATTTTTAAGATTATAAAAGGGGTTCTGAGGCTAAAAAGTATGAGAACCACTGATTTAATCTAAGCAATTCTTTAATGCTGACCTTTAGATTACATAATATCCTGATTTTCCAGGTACTAGGCAGATATTAAATTAAATAAGACTTTATTTCTAGTATATGAAAAACAGAGTATTCGAAATCTCCCAAATAAATCTTTTATTTCTTATGAGGCCAACTGAAACTATCATAGGTGTACCTATACCTGAAATGTGCCTGAAATTATTGTTTGAGAGTAGAACCAGAAATCAGTTCAGATTTATTAGAGCACTGTAGTTTGAAACAAAACAGTTGCCATTAGTGCTGTACTGAATGTTGTCTAATATCCTTCAAAGTATCACTTGAGGTCCAAATAATATACAATTTCATGAAAATGAAGCTATCTAGAATTTTTGAAAATAAGTGCTGTTGCAAGGTATTTCGAACATCATTGTGGCCACCCTTAAATCTCCATTATCCTCAAATATCCAGCAATTTTCAAAAATGTTATGTGCAATGCTGTGCACATAACCTTTACAGATATGAGTTTAAGGAAAACCCTTGCCAATTAAGGCTATATTAAGTAGTCATTTGCAATAAAGCAAGTATTAATGTCATTAAACTCATTTAGGTCTTAGAATGTTACTAAGATTTGTATCACGAAAAACAGGTCAAATTATTAAAATTTTGTAATCATCAATGTATTTCCAAAACTGAAAAGGTACACTCAGCCTATCACAAAACAAAATAACTGTTCACTCTACATGGCTGCTAGCCCCTCTGATGCCTTCTCAGGTTCCTTTGCTGCCAACCAGATCCAGGATTTAGCACTTAACTCCCCCATCCCACCCCAATTCCAAATCCCTGAACACCTCATTTACAATGTATTTTTCTGCTACACTGTCCCAATCCAAGGAAATGGGCTTTCCTGCATGCAGGTTACAACTTTTAGTTGCCCAAGTGTCTCAGCCACTTTCCAGAAGCCACTCCTTAAGTTTCAATCCAGAGGCTGTATTCTTAACAACTGGGTGTTGTCTGCCTGTTGAAAGTCCTGGTGGTGATCACTTGAAGTTTTACTGAGAGTGTGGTCCCCTTTGAATAGAGCCTTCCCTTCCCAACTGCATTCTGGAATATAAAGGGGTTGGTCCCCTTCATCTGTGTTCTGTCCAAGTACTAAATCCAGACGCAGATCCTTCCACCCACCTTTTTCCCTGCCTTTTCTGGGCAGGGAGTCTGACATCATTTCTCACGTCAAAGTCCATGTTAGAATAATAAACCTTCACACACATAAGTGAAAAAAAAAAGATTCACTTCAATAAAGCGTCTCTATATGGCCCTGCCTTTATAGAATTAAGGCAATACAATAATATTATATCTAAATAACAAGGTATATTGATATGTATGTCATAATGACATTAAAAACAAAAACAAATCCAAACCCTATTAGAGTGGAGAATGATTAAATTCCAGGTTTGAGAGAGCATAACTACCTAAAATTTAAACTTATGAAAGGGAGATAATGCTAAAATATCTGAGTTTTTTCAAGAGTGTTGAATATGCAACTTTGGAACATCTCTCACATAAAAATTGTTGAGTAACATGGTGTATTCTCTACCTCCTTTTGAGTATAGATGTTAATATTGTGGGTTCTGGAATTAAGAGTGCTTGGGTTTAGATTTCAGCTCTGCTACTTCCTAGGTTCACAACACTCAGCAAGGTATTTTAATCTTTCTGTGCCTTAGTTTCCTTATCTGTAAAATGGGGACAATAACAGGAAATATCTCAAAGGATTGTTGTATGGGCTAATTAATATAAAATACATATAAAGAACTTAAAACAGTGGCTGATACATGTTAAGTGCTCAATAAATGTGAGCTTTTATTGTTGATAATATTAATTATTGAGGATTATTTTTACCCTAACCCCCAACTATATAGGATATACAACCACAAAACCATGATATCCAGGGCTGATAGTGACAACTGGTGAATGTAGGGACTTACATAACCACAAATCTTTTCTTTACCAACCTTAGTATCCCTTTGGTTGAATGAGAGATGGATACTACTAACATTTACTGAGTAAGAGGTAGTGTAAATGATAGAGCGACAATAAAAGAAAAAGAAAGTAGTAAGAGTTAAAGTGAATTTAGAAATAAATATCAATAATTTCTAAAGTACTAGATCACAAAAGTTATATCAATAGATTTTATAATATTTTGTAGAATGTTCCTAATAACATAAATACACATTTTTTTAGGAGATTAAATAATTCTAAGAGAGATATGAGCACTGAAAAGAGGTTTGGTTGATGTTATGGGTTGAATTATGTACCTCAAAAATGTAAGTTGAAGTCCTAGCCCCTGGAACCTATGAATGTGAACTTATTTGGAAATAGGGGCTTTGCAGATATAATCAAGTTAAGGTGAGGTCATACTGAATTAGGGTGGGCCATAATCCAATATGACTGGTATCCTTATAAGAAGAGAAGACACAGACACGGCCACTCTCATCTGTGACAATGGAGGCAGAGATCAGAGTGATACATCTACAAGCCAAGGAACACAAAACCTGTCAGCAACCACTGGAAGCTAGGGAGGGGCAAGGAAGGATCCTCTCCTAGAGCCTTAAGAGAAAGCATGAGCATATGACACCTTGATTTTGGACTTCTAGCCTCCAGAACTGTGAGAAAATAAATTTCTGTTATTTTAGGACACCCAATTTGTGGCACTTTGTTATAGTGGCTCTAGGAAACTAATACAGCTGGTTAACTGTGTTTGGATTATTCAGAACCTTCTGCCTAAAACTTTGTGACTAAGAAAAGCAAGAGTAATTTCTAGAAAATATAAAAAAGTTAAACAAAGCAACAAACCACTGCCATCTTATATGAAAAAAAGGACACACTGGATGCTGATCCGTATTATAAAATACCAAGTATCTAGCATCACCACTGTGTAACATTTTAAGTTTAAAAAGGTGCAGAAATCACTCATTTAATCACTTAATAGGCACTTACAGATGAACTAGGCACTGTACTGGATACTGGGGAAATACAGTGAATGAATTATAGCTCTGCTTCAGGAAGTTCATCATATTTAGGAGAAGACAGATATGTAAACAGATTATCCAATTATCATGAAATAAATGCTTAAAAAAATAGAGATCTGAATGGAGTACTGTGAGACTCTGGAAAAGGAACGACCACTTCTGCGTAGGAGAATCAAAAAAGATTTTAAGGAAGTGATAACATTTAAGCTGAATCTCAAAGTTGAACACAGAGTTTCCAGGGTGAAGGAAAGGCATCCTAAATATAGGAACAACACCTGGCAAAAAGTATGAAGCAATGAATTTGGAGGGTGGTGACATTTCATGTGGCTCCTGAGGCTCACAGGGTTCCTGAGGGAAAATGAGGCAGGAGAAGTAGGTCTCAGATTATGTCAGATTGGGTTTCCCATGCTTTGGACAATCCTAGAGCAACAAGGTTCCAATAAATATGTTCCAGAAAAGTAACAAATCAGTTTGGTTTCCTAAGAAAAAGAACTCTGACAATACTCTGGAGAATGCATTCTATGGGGTAAAAAGTAGTTGCTTTAGCAAGAGTTTCTAAATTGATGATCACAAATCAATACAATATCATCATCAAGACTAAGAGGACCAAATTGCACATAAAAATATACTATATTAATGAATAATTGTAATGGTCTGATAGAAAATTGTTAGCAGGGTTATAATATTAAAACAAATATTCAGCCCCAAAACCAAAGTAAAATATATCTTATTTTCTAATTCATTTATATATCTGGTCTTACTTTTGCTTCTTTATACTTTTCTGTTCTTTTCAAAATTTCTACAATAAGCAAGTAGAACATTTACAATCAGTAATAAAACCACATTGTTCATCGCATTTCATAAACAATTCTCTTCATAAAAACCTTAAAATTAAAATATTACCTTTTTGTCTCCTTGTTTTCGTCTCCTTAACCCTGGTCTATAATCATCTCCAAATCTCAGAAAGTAATAGTAAGAAACTAGCCTCTCAATAGGATCCCTGATGACATTAATGTAAATTGGCTTCTTCTTCACACCAAATCTGACACAGAACAAAATAACAAAAGATGAAATCAACATTTTCATTCTGTTTAGGGACATCCTGAAATTATATGTAGACACTTGCAGTATTGCTCCTATGTGGAAAGAAGACTATGAATTGCTTTAAATAAAATAGAGTATGCGGATATCAGGGAAATGTTTTATGATTATTTGTGTCACAATAAAGTAAACAAGAACTAAGAATTTAAAAATTATGGCTGAAAATAAAGGAAAAAGAAAGAAAATAACTGAAAAGTAATCTTAAACTTTACTGGTAAGAACTTTATAAAACATTTTAATTCTATGCCTTCAATAGATTTCAAGTTCAAGTAGGCAACTCCTTCTTAGATTAGTTGGTACATATTAAGAAAGAATTTAATATTTATAATTTAAAAATGAACTTATTAAAAGTGGTTTATTATATTCCATAATCAATCACCTGGTGCTACAAAAAAAAAAGTCACAAATCCTCATTAAAAATGTAGGAATGATTTCTCAAGTTTCAGGCTCATCACCCTTGATAAACATTATCAACAGATACAGCATAAGTCAACGCAAGTGTGACCATTTGATTTTGGCTTCTCCTGTTGCTGATTTTATAGACAAGTTAGAAGTGAACCATGTTACATTTTCAGCATTATTTCCTTACGGAATGGTAAAGAGTTGAAGGTACAAAGAAGACGCCTTTCACTTTAGAAATCCTTGCAGATCCTAGAATTGTCAAACTGGCTGGCTCCCTGTTCTAATATACTTACTTTCCCCAGTCTTGAAACCTTAGCTATCTTGACTCTTCCATTTCCTTTATTCCTCATTTAACAGAGTTACCATGTCCTTTTGACTTTTCTTTTGTAGGCTTCTCACAGATTTGACCTGCTTTCATCATTCCCTTTTTCTTCACCATTATACTTTTTCTAGGCCTTTTACTTAGATTACTGCAATATCCTTCTAGCTGGTTTTCTTGCATCCAATTTCTACCCCTTTCGATCTAACTTACACACCACTTCTCGACTGATATTTCTAAAATACCGTTTATATAGATCACTCTTCTTAAGAGCCTGAAGTCTACTTTTCATGTTGACATTAAGCCCAACCTGTGCTTGGTTGTTAAAGCCTTATGACTTAGGTAGTATCACTATCGATCTAT
This sequence comes from Cabassous unicinctus, assembly GCA_029593785.1. Taxonomy (NCBI): domain Eukaryota; kingdom Metazoa; phylum Chordata; class Mammalia; order Cingulata; family Chlamyphoridae; genus Cabassous; species Cabassous unicinctus. Next base: position 19,543 of record JAQZBX010007406.1, read on the forward strand.
CCTTATTTTCACCTCTCTTCAAACAAGAAACCATTTGTTATTGTTAGGCTCATCTCTTCTATCTTCTCCCATATTATCATAGTTACTTCCATTTTTCCTTATATGCCTATGCTTATTCTATCTTCCTTAACTAGAATGCTATTCTAATTTCTCTGGTATTTCTTTCTATTCATTCATTCATTCAAAAAATACCTTTTGGATACCCAACATATGCCAGGCATTATTCTGGATACTAGGGATACAGTGGACAAAATTCCTTGTCCTTATGGAGGTAACACTCTACCTAGGGAAGACAGATAAACAAATTAACAAGCAAATATGCCAGTGGTAAAAAGTGCTAAGGAGTAAAAGAATACAGTAAAAGGGAATAGGGATTGCCCAGGGAAGTGGAAGAGTATACAATTCAAAATAGGAGTTTTATTTGATGAGGGAAGAGGTCATGCAGATAGAAATTGGGGGAAGTATTCCAAGAGGATGAGACTTCCAAATATGCAGGCCCTGAAGTAGCTAAGTCCCAGGTGAGGAATAGTAAGGAGATCAATCTGGTGTAGCTGAAGCAGACAGGGCAGAGTCGTACAGGCTAAGAGTAGAGAGACAGGGGGTGGAGGATAGGGAGCATAGACTGTGTGGGCATTATAGACCATTGTAAGCACTGATTTTTACCTGGAGTCAGGTGGAAGGTCACAGGAGGGTTTAAGCAGAGAAGTGTCATGTAACCACCACTACAAGCAAGATATAGAATATTTTTATCACCCCAAGAAATTCCTTTGTGCCCTTTTGTAGTCAATCCTCTTTGCCTACTCCCAACCCCAGCAATGACTGATCTTATTTCTGTCCCCGTTTTGCCTTTTCCAGAATGTCATATAAATGGAATCTGTAACTCCACATAAGTTAGAGATAAAGTTAGAGATAAAATGAATATATGTCCACAAAAATCCTATTTAGCTAATAGTTTATAACTTAAAATTCCCTTCCAATATCTTTTCCCAAAGACACTAGAAAGCATCTAGCTAACATAACCACTTTCCCCCCCTTACTTCTGTCTATAACAACCAATGATTCACACACAGCAGGTATTCCATAAGTGTTTTTGTATTGAATTTTTATACAAAATAAGCAGTGAAAAGAGAGTACAGAAGAGAAAACCAATGAGCCTGGATAATGCACTGATTCTTTCAGCTTCTGAATTAAAAAATTAACTGAACAAGAAGTTCCTAACTTAAATGAAATCTTATGTTTACACAAAATCTGTATGTAAATGTTTGTAGCAGTTTGATTCATAATCACCAAGAATTAGAAACAACCCAAATTGTTATGGTTATAACACTGTTGGGGAGACAAACTTAAAAGAGAAAACACCAGTAAGACAAGTTAAGAGGTAAACTGCCTGGTAGAGAGAGCTCCTAGGTGCAGGAGGTGTCAAATGAAAATGGCACTGTATGCTGGAGTCATCAAGAAAGGCTTCCTAGACATCACAAGATTTTGTTATTGCCCCTGTATGGTTTATTACATTCTCTATACTACAGGTAGAAAATTCTTCTAACACAAATCTATGTAGTCCCTTTCCTGCTTTAAACTGTACAGTTCAGTATAAATTCACAGAACTTTACACCTAAAAAGGGTGAATTTTACTACAGGTAAATTAAATCCCAATAAACAAACAACTTATCTATTACATTTTATATTTTCATGTTTTAATTTATAAGAAATAAATATAAAACTAGAAAAACCAATGTCTTATCTTCTTCATAAAAATGAGTTCTAATTTTTACATTGTCACATGCTATATTTTATATATATATATATTGTTTTCCTTATGAATGCAGCTGCACAACTCAAGATGAAATTACTTTTTATTTACCAGATACAGTTAGTTTGGAAACTCAAAGAAAAAAAAAAAAAAAAAAAAAAGAAAAAGGAAACTATTTTCCTACAAAAACATCGATCAAGTTTTTTCCCCCATAAATACAAATTGGGGATATACAATTATTATTAGTGTTAAGCTGAACTATATGAGACTGCATTTTTTAAAGGCCAAAATAGTTATCAGCAAAATTTTTTTTTTTTTTTCTGAGGTACTGGGGCTGCAGATTAAACCCGGGACCTCGTATATGGGAAGCCAGCACTCAACCACTGAGCCACATCGACTCCCCGGAGTTATTTTTTTCGTTTGTTTGCTTGTTTTTTTTTTGTTTGTTTGTTTTTAGGAGGCACCAAGAACCGAACTCAGGACCTCCCATGTGGGAAGCAAGAGCTCAACAGCTTGAGCCACATCTGCTCCCTATCAGCAATTTTATATGGTTCAACCAAACAGTATTTGTTCTACTCAAGGTGTTTTTAAACATGTTTTTACCCAATCAAGTAACTTTTTGAGAATCCGCGTTCCTGCCCTTTGTGTATTTGAAAAGAAAGCTGCTGTCAAGCTACTTAGAATCCATGCATTTACAGGAAGTAATAGTTAAGAGCATGTATAGAGTGTGGAATCAAGCAGACCTGAGTCTAAATTCCAATTCTATCATTTATAGTTGTGTGACCCAGGACAAAGTATTTACCTTCTCTGAACATCATTCATAGCAATGTGTATGATGTTATCTCCATCACAGACTCATTATGAAGATGAAATGATAATGTTTGTAAGGTATTTTACTCAATGTCTACCATATACCAACCATTCAATAAATGATAGCCATTATTATTAAAAGGAATAACAATAAAAGGAACAGTGACAAAGAAAGTATGAGCAAACACTTTGAGTGAAGAGAAGTATAATAAGGGCAGGGTTTGTGCTGGGCAGTTGTAAAAGACTTGATAAAGGTGGTAACTAGATTACAGAGGAAATTGAAAGAGAGGCAGAAAAGTCTAGATCTGATGTGAAAGGCAATGAGAAGTCACTGTAGCTTCTTGAGTCAGTCTTAGTGAAAATAGTATTTTAGGATTATATGTAACATTATTATGCAGGACTGCCTGAAAGAAAAAAAAAAGAGTACAAGAGACAGTGAGATAAGTGAGAAAGCTATTTCAAAGGTCCAAATGGTAGATGATAATGAATTGGTCTATAGTAGGGAAAATGAGAAGGAAAAGATGGGCCCAACCTAGAAATGATGAGGTGCCATAAATCAAATTTAATCAGTAAGACACATGGATAGATATAATTTTTAAAAGACCATTCTTTTTATTTTATTTTAAAAAGATCTACAGTATAGATTTAATAGGGAAAGAATGAAAGATTAAGACTACTTAAGAATTAAAATACTAAGTAATTCAGAAAAGAGCTACAATGAGAACCTGATTCAGGACAGGAATGGAAAAGAGAGATGACGAGGATTTGAGGAATATAGAAAGTAAAATTAGTAGTATTTGGTGACTAATTAGATATAGGTAGTAAAGAAAAGGCTGTTCAAGATGACTCTTCCTTAGTGTCATAATAGAAAGAATAGGATTAAGACAAAAAGGAACAAAGCCAACTAGGAATGCAAAAATATAAAAAGATAATTTGATACTATTTTAGTTTACTGGCTGATTAAACAAATACCATACTGCAAGTGTAAACTATAATGTAAACTATAGACTATGGTTAGTAGCAATGCTTCAGTATTTGTTCATCAAATGTACCACATTAATGAAAGATGTTATTAATAGGGGAAAATATGAGAGGAGGAAGGAGTGGGGTACAAGGGAATCCCCTATATTTTCAATGTAACTTTTATGTAATCTAAATCTTCCTTAAAACTAAAGAAAAAAAAAAGGGGGGGGGAAACAAAAATAAAAAACAAATATCATACAATGGGTTGGCTTAAATAATAATTTATTGGCCCCTGGTTTTGAGGCTAGGAGAAGTCCAGAATTGAGGCATCAGCAAGGAGTGCTTTTAAGAGAAAGACTGTGGCATTCTGGGGCTGGCTGTTGGCAATCCTTGGTCCTTGGTTTTTCTGTCACATGGTAATGCACATGACAGTGTCTCCTTTTTCTTCTATTTTTTTGTTGACTTCCAGCTTCTGTCTGCTCCCCATGGCTTCACCTTCTATGTCCAATTCCTTTGCTTATAAAGGCTTCAGCCATAATGGATTATAACATCTTTAAAGGTCCTATATATAAATAAGTTCACACCCACAGGACCAGGGGTTGGGACCTGAACATGCCTTTTGTGTGGGACATGATTCAATCCCCAATAATATTATTCTAAAGAGTTGAATAAAATCAAATAAATAAAATTTAAAAATGGCTTGAGCAAACATAGGGCTGCCAATAAAATGTGTGCTTCTTAGTGGTCAGTTTAAACTGTAAAAGACTTTTCCTTTTTTTTTTTTCCTATCTTATTTCCTGGGCTTATTGGGTTTTACTGGGTTTATACTCTTTTTAATGTCTCTGCTAAGGCAATTAAAAAGCTATGTGGAAAAAAAAAAAAAGATGAAAAAGCTATGTGAGTAAATACTTCTTTCACCAAGTTTGACTATTTACTCCTAAAGGCGAATAATTTAATGACTCCACAAAGTACTGAGCCAAACAAGAATATTTTTTGAAGAATAAGGTATTTAAAAAATTGGTATGGTGAAGTTTCTTTCCCCTTCTTTATTCATTCACACTGAATACAGCTGTCACACTAAAAGATATTTTAAAAGATAATAGTTATATCTACCATAGTTCTTGACTATATACATCAAAAACCATTTCTTCTAGTTGATTTTGTTTAGGTATTTGTTTAAAATCTTGTAAAATATATGAAAATATTCAAACGTTTAAAATTTCAGGTCAGTATTTAATAAATGAGATTAATTTTTTCAAAAAGCTTTATACTTTTTCAACTGTGAGGATCCTAGCACATACCAGAGCTTCATTCTAAATACAACACTTTTGCCAAAAGCAAAAGCACTCCATATATTATTTTAATAATGAAAACCTCAAGTATTAGAAACCAAGCTGTGTGTGGAAAAAATAAATCATTTAGGTAGAAGAGTAACAAACATTCAATTCAAAGATAATGCAGCCCTGAGGGAAAATAAGCATATGAATGAAGTTTATGAAATTGGTTCAATGCATCTGCAAAGAAGAAATAATTAGTTTATTTTAAAGCTGTCTACAAAATGTTTTCAATACTGCAGTATGAATTATTTATAAAAAATTATACATCTAACTTTAAAGCCACTATTTTACTGAAAGATCTAGAATACTATAGGAGCAAATAGAAATATATCATTTTATATATATAATGCTTGATAAATTAAAAAAAAAAAGTTAAGATTTATTATCAATCTGTTTGAATCAAAAGATTTCATTTTATTCTTTTTCTTTATCAAATTTAAGAAATTAAATTAAGAGTAGGATATCAATTTAATTTTCAAATTTTAGAGTGCCCTTTAAAGTTGACAAATACATGAGTGTATTATTTTGAAATCATGACTCTAATGAAAAGACTGAGTGAACATGTTTAAGTAATAAAAATAATTAGCTTTAATTTTTTTTTTTTTTTCACATTAATGCAGAATCTCACTATAGGGAAATTTTACTATAATGGTACTTTGTGTACTATGAAGAACTTTCAGATGAATCCAAGAGCCACATATGTTTAGAATATCCCTTTTGACTAATTTTCTGGTTAGTAATTAATGTGGCACAGGCTCTAGAGGAAGCCACACAGTGCTTGGATACTATAAACAGGCCTGTTGTTTTGTGAACTTTTCTTGAGATAATTATGAAGGAAATACCTTGAATGCAGTCTTCCCCCAAAATATAAAAAGTGAGAGTTATTTCTCTCCAATTACAGGCAAATTCAAATATAAAGGAAAATCTTAATTTTATGATTTCTTAATACATCACAGTTTTACAACTAAAACAAGATAGCCCAAGGGAAAGGGTACACTTTACTGTGACTTGAGAAGCAGATACATCGGGGCACCAGTAACTGAGTGACGGCTTCTTTGCTTTGTCAGTTCTCAGTCAATGATGTGGTAAGTCACAATCTGATTGGTCTCTAGGTTAAAACTTGAGAGTGTCCTGAAATAGAATCATTCTGGTTGTGCAAGAAAATATACATGTAATAATGATGAATAAAGAGCAACACCTAAATTTTACCTACTTTGAATTTCTATATTTAATGAGAATTGTCAATTTATGAACACTAGAGGGCAGTAAAATACTAGAAGGCATATTTAAATTATATAGCTGAACGAGGCAAAGGCAAGCCCATACATTGGTTTTTGGACAACCAAAATCACAATTTAATGAATTTATCCCTTTTTCAGTGGCTAAAGTACAAGATTTTCCTTAGTGTGTGATGTGAGTTGTAACTTACTTTGCAAAATCCAAATAAGAAACATGTCCATGATAAAACCCTGGTTTCATCTCTTTCCAGGAAGTTATATTCTTTACAAAGCGCACCTACAAAAGGGAGAACACACTCATTACTTAAGTACAATTTAAAGAAAATGAAAATTGATGATAGCGAAACACTTTCCAGTTAGGCATTTAAAACTAATCACACCATTTTGGCAATTACAGAGCTTGAAACACAGGCTTTAGACTAAGGAAAGTATAGTACAATATATAACTACTAACTCATCATAGAGAGAGGTACTATCACTAGTCAGAAAAGTGAGAAAGATGACTCTGAAAATAAAATCACAAAGTACAATCTTTAATAATGCTATATAGGTGAGTACATTTACAGAGGTAAGAAGCATGTCCATCCCCATCAGCATACAGGAAGTAGGAAGCACTGCAATACAGGGACATTCTATGCATACTAAATCTGTTTTCCTCTCAGGGGCTTGTTTTTAATAAAAATTCAGGGAAGCAGATATGGCTCAAACATTTGGGCACCCACCTCCCACATGGGAGGTCCCAAGTTTGGTTCCCAGTGCCTCCTAAAGAAGACGAGCAAGACAGTGAGCTGATGTGAAGGGCTGGCGTGGTAAGCTGAGCCAACGAGATGACGCAACAAGGAGATGCAACGTGGAGACACAATGAGAGATACAACAAACAGAGTAGAATTGGCTTCCTCCCACACGGGAGGTCCCAGGTTTGGTCCCCGGTGCCTCCTAAAGAAGATGAGCAAGACAGTGAGCTGATGTGAAGGGCTGGCACGGTGAGCTGATCCAGCGAGATGTTGTAACGAGATGACGCAATGTGGAGACACAAAGAGATACAACAGACAGGAAGTGGAATTGGCTTCCTCCCACACGGGAGGTCCCAGGTTTGGTCCCCGGTGCCTCCTAAAAAAGATAAGCAGACACAGAGAGCACACAACAAATGGACACAGAGAGCAGACAGTGAGTGCAAATGACAAGGGGTGGGGGAGAAATAAATAAATAAATCTTTTAAAAAAATTTTCATTTAAGCCTAAAGACTCAACCAATAAAACACAAAGTAACAAACCATTAAATAAAAATGATTAAGGAAAAGATGATTATCAGAAGACCTTAAAAAGAATTATGAGCAGATACTATAAGTAGTTGATTTAAAAAAATTAGAGATATGATTTAGGTCAAATAAAAAAATTGAAAAATATCTAAATATTAGTTATTTTCATGTCGTGGAATTAAAATTATACAAAAGATTATTTAACATGAAAAATTCCAAGAGTGTAAATATATTAAAAATATTTAGAAATGATTAACATAGAGAACTTGATAAATCTAAACACCGCCAGCTATAAAGCAGTGATTTGCAATTTCTCAAAGGAAAATGGTATAAGTCTTTGATAAGTGAATATCTGTATGATAAACTGCAAATAGTTAAGAATCTCTTCTGGAGAGTAGATACAGTTTGTTGGGAGAAAGAGGAGAGACTGGACAACAATGCCCTATTCTGCCCTGAAAGCATATGCAAGCTATGATCTCAGTCTCTTAAGCCCAGGATGGCCAATTGCATCATTTTGACACTTTAGCACTCTTACATTTACATTTAGAAATTTAGACATACTTAGCAACTCAACTCTATTTTCCAGAAGCTGAGATTTAATATGAACATGGGAATGAAGGAGGAAAATGAAGTAGGGAGATGCTAGATTGAAGTCTGAGGAAATAGTGGCATATAAACCAAATGTTACAGAGGCTCATGGCACAAACTTGGAGTACACTGTGGTGAAACACTGTTGGAAATAAGAGTCAGGTATAAACATCAAGTATCCTTTTTTCTCCAACTTTAAACTAAATCTTCCTAAGGATGAATGACAACCAATTTGTGTCTTTCAATGTGAATTGAAGAGCCTAGGAAGCTGTATAATATCTGCAGTGCTACAGGATTCTCAAGTTTGAATGTGCAAATGAACCACCTGGGCCTCTTGTTAAAATGCAGATTATGATTCAGTAGGTCTGGAGTGGGGCCCAAGATTCTATACTTCTAAGGAGTCTCCAGGTAATAGTCATGCCACTGGTCCGTGGACCCTATGAGGAGCAAGGCCCAGTAACTGGCTCTTGGTTTTATAAATGGGAGGTTTTTAATTTATTTTTTGGTAGTGCCTGAAAGGAACAGAAGTTCCTTAGCAAGGATATTCTCATATCCATTGTTTCCATGTTAGTAAAAGAAGTACATTCAAATAGAGCAACTTTTTAAAGATTATCTTATAAGCTTCCACACTATATAAAACAGAAGAGAGAGCAGGAGCAGGGTGAACCCGGCCTACTCAGTCTCTTTCCCTTACCCCCACACAATGGTGTCTGAAGCACACTGGAACCAGAGCCTTCCAAGAAACTAATGACATGGAAAAAAAAAAGTACACGTCTCCATTGAACTCTGGGAAGAGTTTAGTGAAGACCAAGAATAGAACAAGGCAAGCATCTTCCACTGCTGTCACCAGTCTCAAATTCTCTTGTTTGCAGAATCAGAATTTAGAGGTGGAAAGGTCATTGGAATTACTGTTTATTTTACAGATAAGGAAATTGAAGAACCAGGTACCTTGGATTCCAGTCCAATCACCCTTCTATACCACTAGGTAATTTCCCACTAGCTAATTTCCTTAATTTATTATTGTCTAACTTAAACAAAGGAAAAGAGTAGACAGTTAGGATCATGATTCTGATCAACAAACTTGAACACTGAGATTTTCTTATCCACTGCTAAGGTAATCTCTCAGGTCTAGATCTGAAAGCTCTGCTGATTTCCTCTCTCAATTGTTTATTTCCACATGAATTCACTCATCACCTTCATCCTGTCCACACTGTTCACCACTCTTATTGAGCAAACATTTCACAATGACCCCTTGATTTATTCATTTATCTTTTTATTATTTTGGGTAACTCCATGGGTTGCTGAGTACTGCTGGTCAAAATGAAAAAAAGTCTATCTGTCTTAATAGGACTTTGAACTTTATTTCCTAAATTCATGCTCCCTGAGATTAACTTAAATGGGTCATTACTGCTTTTAAATTCTCTAAACTCTATTATTGTTAAAGTCTCCAAAAAACACAGGACCTCTTTTTAATCTCCAACTAAGAGAATGCCAAGAGAATATATTAATTCTTAAAATATATGTATATACATATACATGTGTATATGTTGTTATTCATGGTAGTTATATTCTATACAACTGAAATACAACCATAAACACTGAAATAGCAAATACTGAACCATTGGTTCTAGAGGAAAGACAGGGTTAGGTTTCTATGAACCTCTGGTCACAATATTTTTGTCAATTGATCAATATATAACTTTGTTTTATGTGTATGTCTGTTTAAAGGCACCTTATTTATTATATGTTTAATATTGCTGATTCATTAATGTTGAACTCATGGCCAATAGCACATAAACTCATGCTTGAATGAAGCTTATTTAACAGACACGTCTTCTCCATAAGGCACATGACAGCCTTCTTGTGCAAAAGAACAGTAGGCAGCATTTTAGCATTATGCTTAGGGGCCATTTTAAACAGCAAAATCACCAACAGAAGGTACAAAAGTGAAAAAACATGGCACTAACATACCACACAAAGGACACTATACACCATGAAAGCTTAAAAGAAAGCATAATATAGCCTTGTTCAACTTCAACTGGGTGACTCAAATTTTTCACCATGCTGTGCATGTCCAACAAATGACCACAAAAGCACCGCAAGTATTGATTTTGGGATTACAAATAAATTTTAGTGAGGAGGCAAATTCACAAATATGGAATCTAATGAACCGCCTTTGAATAAAAGTACTTTTTTCGAAAGTTTTCTTTTCAAAATATTAATTTAGTCCCTTCTCCTTTTAGAATTTTGTCTCTACTTCTCTTAATCTCCATTTTGTCCCCTTCAGTCCAGCCCCAGTTCCTGCTCTACCATTTTTTTTGTTTGTTTGTTTCTCACCACTCCTGCACCACTTGCTTTGTCTGTCAGTTTGTTTTCTTCTGGTTTTCCTTTACAGTGGGGAATTCTGTCCTAGACCTCTAGATAAGGCTCTGGAATACAGAGGAGTAAAGTGAGGAAATGAAGATTAGGTGAGTAAGCTTCTACTCAGTTCATTCTATGGATTTTACTGACTACTTGGCACCAACGTAAGGGTAAAGTGATAGGGAAAAAGAGCAAAACTCTAATTGTATCAAATGAAATCAAGGGGACTGAAGACACTGAAAACTGTGGCTTGGGGTGGAGAAATAAAGTCACACTGTGACTTTATTCAAAGAGACTTTTCATACTCTGATTGAAAGAAGCTATAAAGAAGGATGTTTCTAAAGTAGTAGTTAGATACAGTACATGAAAAGAGATGTTTTTATGGCTAGCCTGGAGCAGAACCTAAACTGTGATTTCTGTCAAGTTTCATAACTCAAGCAGAGTCAGGCTAGCAAGTAATCAGAAGAGACCTTTAGGGAAAACACAAGCAATGTAGGTAGTGGTGGTGTGATTTATTTACTAGTTGAATTAGATCTGAACCAGTGCTATAGGAAAAAGATAAAAAAAAACACCATCTCACTAACAGTTATCTAGACCCACATTCTTTTTTTCCCCTTCATTAAAAAAAAAATTAGAGCAGTTATAGTTTTCCAGCAAAATCTTGAAGAAAGTTGAGTTTCCATATATACTCCCCCCAGTTTTCCCTTTTATTAACACTTTGTGTTACTGTTAGATCCACATTCTTAATAAGATTATACTCAACATTATGATTATCTGTCATCATAAAAGAGCTCCTTTTTACTATCTAAAAGAGGAAGTATACCATCCTGAACGTCCTGGACAAACTCCAAATTTGTAATTACTATCTATTGAATGAATACTACTATTAACTTGGATAATTACCATATACCAAACTACTACTCATGCATTTACTTAAAAATAAACACCCCTTGTAGAGCATGGGTCCTTTTCCTACACAAAGAATAAAACTAAATAATAGTTAGACAGAAGTATAAGAAAAGCTCGGCAGCAATAGAACATAAGATCCTCACTAAAGTTCAGAACTGTGTTGCTTAATCTCCCCCTCCCCCTTTATTTGGTCCCAAATCACACAAGGGATCAGGACAGATCATACTCCCATTTATCATAGTAGCTCCCTCTGCCAGCAATGATCAACATGAGTGATATGCTCATCTAAAAACCACTATTAAAATCTAAGTTGGTTCACTTGTTCATTCATTCATTCATTCATTCAACAAAAAATTTATGATGTATCTACCATGTCTCAAACATTGTTCTGAGCACGAGGCATACATTGGTAAACAAGACAACCAAGGTTCCTTCTTAAAGAACTTATATTATAAAGGAGGAAAAGACATAGTAAACAAGCAAACCAATAAATAAGAATTTCATAATCTGACAAATACTAGGAAGGATACAGGAAGCATGATATGGTACTTGATATGATATGGTAACTTGGGAGAGGTATTTAATATATATGATGGCCAGGTAATGTTTTCCTAAGAGGATGTTATTTAAGCTGAAACTTTAAGTGGATAACATGAAGCCATTTGTGGGAGAAGCCAGGAGAAGTGCATTCTGAGAAGAAACAATAAGTGCAGAAGCTTTAAGTAGGAAAGGCTTGGTACATTCAATGAACCTAAAGGAGGTCAGTGAGGCTAGGGAACAAGAGATTGGAGCCATAGGTAAGGGCTAGGTTAAAAAGGGCCTGTTGGCTTAGGCAAGGAATTTAGATTTTGTTGGGGAGGTAGAATTATGAATTTGAAGAAAACTACCCCATCATTCTGAAGAGATTTTAATGTGCAGCTTCCCATTACCCATGGAGAACCACAGTCTAGATCTTTGCTACCCAACTGTAGTCCAAAGACCAGCAGGATCAGCTTTGGCATCAACGGGAAGCTTTTTAAAATTCTTAGTCCTTCAGAATCAGAATCCGAATTTTAACAAGTGATTAGTATATACATTAAAGGTTGAGAAGCACTCATCTAAAATGTTGTTCTGAAAAGTCAGTATTTGCAGCTAATAGCAAACAGCTGGCTCTAAGCCAAATGACCAGAAGTTGGGTTGACAGTGAATTAAAAGGAAAAAAATATTACTATGTTGCCCTACCGAGACTGCAAATTCTGGATATTTCCAATGTCTTAACAAAGTTAAGAGAAGTTAAATACGATCACAGACCTAACTATATGAGAGCAGAAAAGAATTAGGAAAGATAATAAAAGATGCTGCCATTTACAGCTATTTGATTTTAAAAACAAGATATTTTGTAAAGATATTTTTATGATAACAGAGCAAACTCCATTTTCCAACTAGTAGCAAGCTGACTGATTACCTGCATTCTGCCAATTCTGATCTATTCAATGAGTGAAAAACCATCTGTAAAATGTAACTCTCATAACTGAGTCCACTTTATTCTTATTTCTTAGTCTTCTCATCCCTTAATATTTAAATGTTTACCTTCTTCCCTTGTAACTTTTATTTAATCTCGACTTTTTAAATTTTGAAAAATTTCTAAACTATAGAAAAGTTGAATGAATGGTACAGTCGACATCCAAACATTCTTCACTTAAGATTTCATAATCTTTAACATTTTGCATTTTTATCTCCCCCCCTCTATATATGTATATACACACTTAATTTTTTCTTGACCATTTGAAAGCAACTTGCAGGCATCATACCTAAATACCTTAGCATGCAGTATCTGTGAATACATTGTAATTTTTGATCCTGGATCCAATCACAGATCATATATTAAATTTGTCTCTTTAATCTTCTCTAATCTAGAGGAGACTGTCCAGCTTCTCTTTTTTGTTCTCATGATATTGACATTTTAGAAGAGTCCAAGACAGTTGTTTTGTAGAATTGTCTACACTATGGATTTTTCTGTTTCCTCAGGATTAGCTCTAGATTAAACAATTAGAATACTACTTAACCTAATACGTTTTAACTGTCCTCCTAGTTCTTATGTTTATGATTTATGTTTCCAAGTAAATTATAATACTTTCCTTGAAAGATACGGCCTTGCTTTTTATTTCTTTGGTATTTCCCTAAATAATGTAGCACAATCTCTGTATATATTACATACTTAATAAACAAGTGAAAAACTTGAAAGCGGAGTAGACAACTGTTTCTAAGGATAGTAGAATATGCATAGCTATGATATACTGAATAATTTTATGCCAGATTAAAAATATTTGGGATTTGCCCTAGTACAGGCATGTATAAAATGTGACAGGGAAAGAATTGGCGCTAAAGGCAGAGATCAGCAGACTAAACTGCTGAGGTTGGAAGGATAAGGGTATAAAGACTGGTCGCCTCTTGTATTCCAAAATATTTTTATGAATAAACTAGGAAGATTGGGACAACAGCAGATTTAATAACTCTCATCTTTTAAGTTTCACTTGAAGTAGATACTGATTAGAAACTGTTTCTTAGGGAAGAAGAAACAGCAAAATAAGTCATTTAATTCCTATGTAAATAATAAGGCAGCTGAGAACAGCACACAGGGTTAATAAAAATATGATATTAAAATAAAATGGTGTTATATAAGGATAATTTAAAATTATTTTCTAGTCATCTAGTATAATTTTTTTTTCAACCGGGACCTCGTATATGGGAAGCCAGTGCTCAACCACTGAGCCACATCAGCTCCCCTGAATTGGTTTTTTCAGTTGTTTGCTTGTTATCTGTTTTTTTGTTTTTCAGAAGCACTGGGGACCAAACCCAGATCCTCCCATGTGGGAAGCAGGTGCTCAACCACTTGAGCCACATCCACTCCCACTAGCACAATTTTTTTAAAATTTAAATTTATTTATTTTAAAGAAACTTTAGATTACATAAATGTTACATAAAAAATATAGGGGATTTCCATATGCCCCCCTCCCTCCCCCTCCCACACTTTCCCACATTAACAACATCCTTCATTACTGTGGTACATTTGTTACAATTGATCATTTTTATATTGTGATTTTTTTTTTTGAGGTGCTGAGGATTGAACCTGGGACCTTGTATGTGGGAAGCCAGCGCTCAGCCACTGAGCCACACAAGCTCCCCTTAGTATAATTTTTAAAGTTTAGATTTAGATGGAGTTTACTATATTGAAAGTAAAATAAAAATGCTATCTAATACGTCATGAAAAGGAAAGAGAAGCAATAAATATGACTTGTTTGAAGAACTGCTTCTATATGGAAAAAGAGACTAATAAATAACTTTGATGCTGTACATTAGAAAATAGGTGGTATATTAGCCATGCCTAATTAAGACCAGGTTTTGAATTACCAGTCAACATTCTGAAGCATGTCAGCTCATGATTAAGATTTCTCTATTCTGCTCCAAAAAACATGTTTTAAGGATTGTTAGTTAAGTAATCCAATTGCTTTTAAAATAGCATTTATGCTTTTTTCCTGAGGCTTTTCTTTTCTATATATAACTAATAAGCTATCAAAAAGCAGAAGCTTTATCTCATCCAAATGCAACTGGGAAAATGTACTACTACGGGATACCTATAAATGTCATATCTGGTGAGCTTCTGTAGATTTCTATTTCAAGAACAAAATGGTTGATGTCATTGTCAGACATCTTATAGTTGCCAGACAACTTTGTAATGCTGGACATAAAAGCAAGCTAACTATTTTTCTAAAAACAGCTATTGAGGAATATGATATTATTATGTGAGCATTAGCAAATGTTCCTTTTAAACTAAGATAGATTTTGAAAAGGAATAATGCAAATAAACTTAAAATCTATTAAACCACTGTGTAAAAACTGGAAACTTAGTACAATTGCCCTTGAGACATACAATATTATATATAATGAATAATTTTTATGACCCACTTAGCTAAATAAGCTCATGTTTCTTCTCATTTACAGAAGAGTTATTTGGTTTGGCAGACAGATGTAGATTTTTGGTTCTAGGAAAACAAGCAATTGAGGATTCTGCAGAGTGCCAAGAATTATATGGACAGATATGTCATATACCACTAGCCTTTACAAACAGTTGTCTAGCAAATAAGTCAATCTTAACCTTGTATATTAATGTTCTCTTGCTTCAATGTAAGGATTATAGTTTTGCTAAATAGTGTGATAACTACCAATTCTGTTATAATAAAACAAGTTCAGTTGTTTTCAAAGAGGTAAATATTACTCTAAATATAGGAATAGCATAAACACTTTTTAAATAAGGCCACAGTTACATGGTATTTGATTCTAAATAGTATTTTCAAATATTATCTTTTTTCCTATTTTCATGGGGCCCAATTCCCATCTATAGACAGAACTTTATTTATAATTATAGACAGAACTCCAGACATGGGGGAAATGTGTGCTACTACTACTGCTACTAAAGAGATGGGAAAATGTGTCATTAGCTAATTTCCCCCACTTATCTTAAAACCATTTCATGAAAATATCTATTTATCCATCTGTTTTTCTAAAATTTCTGAGACTTAAAAGGCAAGATTACATTAAAAATATAAGCCAAAATCCCTGTTCTCCAGGTGGTTATAGCTAATAATTACATAAATTACTGGGTAAAGATGAGATGAGGGTAGCTACAAAATTGACCCATATAAAGTACAGGTTTTATGCCAGATTAAAAATATTTGGGATTTGCCCTAGCACAGCATGTATAAAATGTGACAGGGAAAGAGTTCTGTACTAATGTTTTTCTATCATAACTTGAGACAGTATAAAGACTTTTAATTGCAGAGTATCTTGCTGAAAATACCTCACATGTTTAAAAGGATACAATACTGAAGAGCATCAATTTTCTTAAGCCATTCGTTAATTCACTTCCTTCACAAATATCTGAACACTTATTATATACAAGAAAATGTGCCAACTACTATGAAAAATGTAAAATTATGCAAAACTTGCTTGGTGCCTACCCCAAGAGGCTTATGATTAGTTGAAATCAGTATACATATCCCTTTAAAATGTTTTACCTTTTTGAGATACAAAATTTGAGGAAGTACAGAAATTATTTATGCATTCCCTAACCGGTATTTACCTGATCTTGCAGTGACATCACTGGATTATTTTTAGTAGTATTGATGTGAAGGACATGGTATTTATTCTTTGCACATAGGTCATAGGCGATATTGGTAAAAGAGGTGCTTGCAGTTTTGGGGACTCTGTTATAAATGATCACCATGTCCTCTTCCTCATCTAAAGACGCATCTTGCCGAGGGCCATCCATTGTATGTCGCTGCTCAATTTCTCGGACTTCATGTCTTGCGATAGCCCTTTCTGCAAAGAAAAACATATGAACTAAGTTTTTAGTGAGTCTATAAGGAAGTTATGGACATTGAACTTTGGACTATGATAAAGAAAGACAAAAACAAAAATAAACAAAATAAAAGAAAACAAAAAAGCAAAAGGCCAAGGCATATGAAAAATATGGGTAAATCACCTGTGTTTTTAAGAGGATCAATCCAGCTGATTCTAAAACATCTACAGATAGAAACATAATTTTCCCATTCAAGAATTAGGTAGGAGCAGTTGAAGAAATGTTTTGAGGACCAAAACTTCAGCATTATTTTTGACAAAAAAGTCATCATGTTTAGAATACAACAGACCAGAGAGTACTTCAGTGCAGTTCAAAAGTCACTTTACATTCTAACAGAATTCTTACAGCCTGAATGAATTCTCAAACACATAAAGACAGACTCCATGAAATATTAAACTTTGCAGTAAACAATGCACTTGGAAAATAAATCATTTATAATCTAAAGCAAAGATTTTGAAATTACTACTTAGGATTTAGCTACTCCTTAGTTTATCAAAATGTGGCAGGACAATGATTATAAATGCTGATGTGACACTGGGTAAAAAGAGCAGAAAGAATAGCACTATAAAACCTTTTTCTTTTCGGTTCTGAGTTACAGGTAAGTCCTGACTATGTTTATTCCTTAAAGTACATGTTTCTTCTAATTTAAATCCCTGTTTACTGTGCAGTTTTGCTTTCTATTTCTATTTAATGTAAACTTTAGTTTTAATTTTTTTTTTTAGAAAAAGGAAGCAAGAAAGGAAGAGAGAGAGAGAAGGAGAAATGAGGAGGAAAATCTCTAACAAGACCGCAAATTACTTTGCACAGGGACAGTCCTTTACACATACCATGTACCCTCCTACCACCAGATCTTTGTACAAGCTGTCTCACCTGCCTGGAACACTCGTCCACTCTTCCCTCCATTACTTTACCCCCCCAACGTGACCCTGGTGAACTGCTCAACCTTCACATTTCAACTCAATCATCATTTCCCAAGGAAGTGCTATCTGATCTCCCTGACTAGGTCAAATCACCCTTATATATAGTCTAATGCTACATGTGTCTTTATACTTATCAGAGTTCCAATATTACATGTGTGTTATATAATTAGTGTCTGCCTCCATTAGTGCCAATGATTTAATAAAGTGACATGAAAAAGCAATGTGGTATAATTACAGCATCCAGTTCAGGCTTCTAATATTGTCAGACCATACATCTTAAATTCTGGTTCAGAAGATATGGTCACCATGTTACAGAGAAAGTATACTCTGAGCTAAGGATTTACATTCAGAAGACTTGAATTAAAGTTCCAGCCTTCCTTATTAGCAATGAGCTTTGGGTTACTCAAAACAAGAGGAAAAGCACATATATGATAGATGTACATATGTGTTGTATAGGTATGTGCACATGTATGTACTCTTTTGGGAGAGAGGAAAAAGGAGAGAAAGAGATAATGAGTGTAATATTGAACACCCAGGAGATGTTATGCAGATGTTATGGGAATATGACTCTAGAGTAAAGTTCAAGTAGAAGATAGACATCTGGGGAAACCATGGGAATGAAG
The DNA here is from genome assembly GCA_029593785.1 of Cabassous unicinctus. Lineage (NCBI taxonomy): Eukaryota > Metazoa > Chordata > Mammalia > Cingulata > Chlamyphoridae > Cabassous > Cabassous unicinctus. The sequence goes on from JAQZBX010007406.1 coordinate 37,698, forward strand.
CAACTTAAGACAGAATAGTAGCATAAAAAGAGGTCCTAAGATACAATCTTAGGAAATACTATTTAAGAGGCAGGTAGAAAAAGAAAATCCATTGAAAGAGGCTAAGAAGAAACAGAAAAGAGAAGAACCAGGAGAAACTTTTAAGAAGCACATACCATATGTCAGAAATAGAAAGCATATTATTTTTCATATCAATAGTGCTTTACAAATGAATCCATAAATCAAAGTAATATATGATGATATAGCATCTACACAAGATTTGGAAGTAGTCTCATATTAAATTCAATGTAATTTCTGAGAACCTAAGGACATTATTACATTCAACAATTTTAAATGAATCTTTGAACTAATCTCAAACTGTCCTCATAGCTCAAAACCATTACAGTATTGTTAATTCCACGTGCCCTTCTTTTCTACTAAGGGTAGAACAGAGTGGTTGACATTCAAGTACTGACAGGTGTGAGAGGTTTCCTCTAGCAGCCTTGATATGCATGAATTTGCTTTTAGTGGATTCACCACAATCAATAATGCTGAGGTTTACTATCATTAGTTTGTCCGAAGTCAAGTATTTGGAAAAGAAGCAGGTTTTATGTATTTCTTGAATGGATATTCAGTTTACCTAGAGAAAACATGAATCAAGAAAAACTACAATATTAATAGTTTTTGTAATTACAGCAATTACAAAATTTTACTTGCTCAATTGTTTTGAAAATGAGTTAATGAATTAAAATAATATTTTAAAATAAGTTATTTTGTCTCTTTGTGGATATTTTTATTTTTTAAGGTGCTAAAACTCCAGCTGGACCATGAGACCATCATATTTTTAAAAAATTATCAGTGTTCTTGGCCCATTGTGTGCATTCAATTCTATGAACTGTATATTTCACACAATTGAAAATTTTTTCTTAAATTTTGAATAAGTACAAAAATTGGAATCATTAATTTGCTCATTCAAATAATACATTTATATACATTTTCTACTTTTTGAGTGTTTTCATCTATACCATATAATTATTAATATAGTGTTAGGCCTAAGATTATATATAAAAAGGTAAAAATAAATATAGTGAGAAAATTAAGAGCACTTTGTTAGTAATACTTGTTTATAAGATCAAATCTCACTTAGTTGAATAATGACAGTTACTACTGTTGATGGTAAATTATTATCTGGTATTTCCTATGACAATATCAGTAAGTGTTTGAATGTGGCCATGTTCTTTATGTACTAAGGAAGTATTTGATGGTTCCAATTCTTTTTTATCAAAGATGTTCTCTATTTAGTTAGAACAGCTTCTTCTAAGACTCCGTAAAATCACTGGGGAAGCTATCTATATTAGTTACAGCACATTTGTAATGCACTTAGAGAATACAGGCAGTATATTTAAAATAAGCATTTTGATGCAATGTTTTCTTCATGCTTGAGTAATTATTGAAACTCTGCTATGCAAGCTATTTCATAATCACCTCAAAATGTATAGCCTATAAATAATATGAGATGCAATCTGAGAGTCATGGAATTTATTACAGGCAGCCCAGGTACCACTGGCACCAATGTTCCCAACACTGAAGATGGAGATAAGCATTTAAGAAAGTAGACATTGAACTCCAGGGCAATTCTAGTTCTTCTAGGCTCCTGTTTAAGGTGGTACATATTTCGGTTGGATGAACCTTTCCATGTGACAGATTATCAAGAAACTCAAGAAAGTCAAGTCTTTTAAAAGACCATTAATAATAGCAATAATTAACCATTTCTGCATTGGCAGGACATTAAAGATCTTATTAAAAGAATATAATGAATTAAGCTCAGTATAAAACATTGCATTAAATATACAAACTAAATTCCATTAAAGTCATGAAGATGTATATACCAGACCATAGAAAAACAGAAGAAAAGAGAATTAAAAATGTGTAATGTTTCTGTATTGTGGATAACATTTTAGGACTAGAGGGATAAAATAGTAAAGGGATAGAGTAGTAAAGCTGCCTTGCCTCTAAATACTGAAACTTTTGCATATCAAAGTAAAAAATATGAGAGATAGATAACAAGTAAATAAGTAATAAATATAAAGGTAAAGAACACTAAGGAAAATATGTCCGAATTTTTAGTATCTATAATTATAGGAAGAAAACAAAGAATTGACAATCACAATATTAATCCAAAAAATAATAATAAGCTAAGGTGGTTTACAGGAAATCTACAGTATATATGCACAATGGAACAAAGTGAAAATAAGCCTTAGTGGCTTATAAAGATTTTCTGGGTCATGGACTTCTTTGAAAGGCTGATGAAAACTATGGACCATCTCCCCAGAAAAGTTTGCTTGTATGTTTCAGGGCTTCTCCTTAGAGCTCAATCATGGGTGAGGCGGGAGGCGGCATGGATCCTAGGTTAAATGCACCTAAAAATTGGCTCCTAGGACAGCAGGCCTAAGTAGTATGCCTGGAAAAGAAAGAAGTTAATCATGAGTAAGGATCATAGGCAAAGATAAATTCTTGAATAGACTCTACAGTGTCTGTCCAAGAATTGTCTATGGATTAAGGTGCACTGGCACAACAAGTTGACCTATCAGGATTCCCTGGCAAGTATGCCTATTTGCAAAGCTGGATATGCTGGGTTCTAAGAGCCTGGTACCATTGAATACAGAATTAAAGTAGATCTTTGGCATTTTCTAAGCACAAATCCTGAGTTCTGCATAAATTCCCAAATATTACTCTGAAATGTAATTTATTCCCCAATAAAATGTGTAGACAATGAGAAGTAGGAAGAAATAAAGCTGCTCCAAAAGATCACTAGTATGAGGCCATTTAAATGAATCTTTCTTCAACACCACTTACTATGAATGCACTAGCCAACTGTGATGGTTAGGCTAATGTGTCAACTTGGCCAGGTAATTGTGTCCAGGTGTTAGGTCCAGCAAGCATTTATGGACTTTGATCACCAGTGAGTTTACTGCGTGGATGGCTGATTACATCTGCATCAATCAGGGAGATTGCATCAGCAATGGGTGACACTTTTATCCAATCAGTTGAATGCCTTAATAAGGGAAGTGATTTCAACATTCAGAGAGAATTTCCCAATTCATCTTTGGACAGCCAGCTTCTCCCAGAAACTCATCAAGGATCTTTCATTGGACTTTCATCAGAGCCCCTGGCTTGTAGCCTGCCTGCAGAACCTGGACTTGTGCATCCTCACAGTCATGTGAGAGACTCTTATAAAATCTCATATTATTGACAGATATCTCCTGTTGATTCTGTTTCCCGAGAGAACCCTGACTAATACAGCTTGGTACTGGGAGTGGTTCTTGAGGAACAGAGTCTTAAACATGGGATGTCTGAGGTGGTTCTGGGAGTTTTGTAATTGGCTCTTTATTCTAATTGGACTCAAGGGTACTAATAACTCCCTTTCCAATAATGAAGAGGTTGCTAACAGTCCATGGAGTGAGCTAGCAACAGAGATACGCAAAATAGCGTCACTGGATTCCCCTACTTCCACGCTTATAAGAAGCAAGGATCTGGGTGAGAGTGATTTCAACACCTTAACAGAATTTTGTGGAGTCAAAAAGTATAATGCTGTTGGCTGGCTCCTCCTAGATACTCTGGATACAGTTACAAAAGAAAGAGATGCGCTAAAGTCTTCAAATTTGAAACTTAAATGTCACATGAATGATATGGAAGTTTCTACATGTGCCTTGAAAGAAAATCTTGTCTCCTGTAGCCACAGACTTGAGATATCTGAGAATCAAACCCAGACTCTCATTGTACGAGCAGCAGAATTATAGAGGAAACAAAAATCTCAACCTCGCAGGGTTTCTGCAATTGAAGTGAAGGCATTGATTGGAAAGTAGTGGAACCCTGAGGATTGGGATGGAGACATATGGGATGATGATAATATTGGTGGGGATACTGGAACCCTAAATTCTGTGGAGACTTTACCAGATAAACCTGTGATGGCCTGCCCTGTGGAGACAACACCTTGTCAACCTTGTATCATCCAGCCTCCAGCCTGCCCCAGGGAATCCAGACCTCCTTCCAGCCCTGAGGTGGGTACCAGTCAAACTGAAGCCTGTACTGCCCAGCCTCCAGCCTGCCCCAGAGAGTCTGGATCTCCTCCCAGCCACGAGGCAGGTACCAGCCAAACTCTAGCATGCACTGCCCAACTTCCAGTCTGCCCTGAGGAATCTACCTTCCAATCCCTGCCTGAAGAGATTAATCCTGTCTCACCAGAAGAAAATGCAAAGGAATGCCCTGAGGTCAGTAGCCTGCAAAACATCTCTAATCCTTCTCCTTATCCACCCCCACCACCCCTCTTGTCTTCGAGACCTATTACTAGACTAAAATCACAACAAGCCCCCAAAAGTGAAATACAAAGTGTGACCCATGAGGAAGTATGCTATACTCTGAAAGAGGTGCATGAGTTTTCCAACTTATATAGACAGAAATCAGGGAAATAATTGTAGGAATGGATACTAAGGGTATGGGATAATGGTGGAAGGAATATAAAGTTGGATCAGGCTGAATTTACTGATATGGGCCCACTAAACAGAAATTCTGGATTCAACGCTGAATCCAGAAGCTGCAGCTCGAGGGGTTAGAAAGGGCTCTAACAGTTTGTTTGGGTGGTTGACTGAAACACGGACAAAACGATGGCCTAGCATGTCTGATGTTGAGATGCCTGATTTGCCCTGGTATACAGTAGACAAGGGGATTCAAAGGCTTAGAGAGATTGGAATGCTAGAATGGATTTACCATTTGATACCTGCCCACCTACCCCAGGAATGTCCAGAGGACACATCTTTAACCAGGACTGTGAGGAATAAATTTATAAGACTAACTCCATCTTCTCTGAAGAGCTCTGTGGCTGCTCTTCTCTGCAGTCCAGATATTACTGTAGGGAGGGCTATAATGGAATTGGAATCCTTAAACATTATGGGGAATATCCGATCTCGGTCAGGTAAAAGTCAAGTATCGGCAGTCAATCGCCAAAGGCAAGATGGGCGTGGCTACCGCAATGAAAGATTCAAAACAGCACACAGAATAGTCTGAGTCGCATGGAGTTATGGCGTTGGCTAATAGATCATGGAGTACCTAGAAGTGAAATACATGGGCAGTCTACTAAATTTCTTCTGGATCTGTATAAGCAGAAGAGTTCTAGGTCGAGTGAAAAAAACCTTAACTCAAACTACAGATGCAGAGAATCACGGCCCCTTAATCAATTCCCAGACTTGAGACAGTTTACAGACCCAGAGCCCCTTGAATGAGAAGGCTAGGTTCCCTTGGGAAAGGATCCTGTTAACCTGCGAAAAATTTATACTGTTAATCTTCCTCCCGCCCTTCCCCAGGGAGACCTACGGCCTTTTGCCAGCGTGTGCACTGGGGAAAAGGAAATGATCAGACATTTTGGGGATTATTAGACACTGGTTCAGAAGTCACATTAATTCCAGGAGACCCAAAACGCCACTGTGGTCCACCAGTCAGAGTAGGGGCTTATGGAGGTCAGGTGATTGATGGAATTTTAGCTCAGGTCCATCTCACAGTGGGTCCAGTGGGTCCCCAGACCCATTCTGTGGTTATTTCCCTAGTTCCAGAATGCATAATTGGAATAGACATACTCAGTAACTGGCAGAATCCCCACAATGGATCCCTGACTTGTGGAATGAGGGCTATTATGGTTGGAAAGGCCAAGTGGAAGCCTCTAGAACTGCCCCTGCCTAGCAAAATAGTAAATCAAAGGTAATACCGGATTCCTGGAGGGATTGCAGAGATTAGTGCCACCATTAAGGATTTGAAGGATGCAGGGGTGGTGATTCCCACCACATCCCCATTCAACTCTTCTATTTGGCCTGTGCAGAAAACAGATGGATCTTGGAGGATGACAGTAGATTATCATAAACTTAACCAGGTGGTAACACCAATTGCAGCTGCTGTACCAGATGTGGTATCATTGCTTGAGCAAATCAACACTTCCCCTGGTACCTGGCATGCAGCTGTTGATCTGGCAAATGCTTTTTTCTCAATTGCCATTAGTAAGGACCACCAGAAACAAGTTTGCTTTCAGCTGGCAAGGCCAGCAGTATACCTTCACTGTCCTGCCTCAGGGGTATATCAACTCTCCAGCCCTATGTCATAATATTGTCTGCAGGGACCTTGATCATCTCTCCTTCCCACGAGACATCACACTGATCCATTATATTGATGATATCATGTTGATAGGACCTACTGAGCAAGAAGTAGCAAAGACTCTAGATTTATTGGTAAGGCATTTGCGTGAGAGAGCATGGGAGATAAATCGAACAAAAATACAGGGTCCTTCCACCTCAGTGAAATTTCTAGGTGTCCAGTGGTGTGGGGTCTGTTAAGATATCCCTTCTAAAGTAAAGGATAAGCTGTTGCACCTGGCCCCTCTTATGACCAAAAAAGAGGCACAACGCTTAGTTGGCCTCTTTGGATTTTGTAGACAACACATTCCTCATTTGGATGTGCTACTCTGGCCCATTTACCGAGTGACCAGAAAAGCTGCTAGTTTTGATTGGGGACTGGAACAAGAGGAAGCGCTGCAACAGGTCCAGGCTGCTGTGCAAGCTGCACTACTATTTGGACCATATGATCCAGCAGATCCAATGGTGCTGGAAGTTTCAGTGCAAATAGAGATGCTGTCTGGAGCCTTTGGCAGGCCCTGATAGGGGAATCACAAGGCAGACCCTTAGGATTTTGGAGCAAAGCCTTGCCATCCTCTGCAGATAACTACTCCCCTTTTGAGAAGCAGCTTTTGGCTTCTACTGGGCCTTAGTAGAGACTGAATGTGTAACCATGGGCCATCAAGTTACCATGAGACCTGAGTTGCCTATCATGAGCTGGGTATTGCCTGACCTACCAAACCATAAAGGTGGGCGTGCCCAGCAGCACTCCATAATAAAGTGGAAATGGTATATACAAGATAGGGTTTGAGCAGGTCCTGAAGGCACAAGTAAGTTACATGAGGAAGTAGCCCAAATGCTCATGGTTACCACCCCTGCCACGTTACCTTCTGTTTCCCAGCCCACAGCTCTGGCTTCTTGGGGAGTCCCTTAGAATAAGTTGACTGAGGATGAGAAAACTTGGGCCTGGTTTATAGATGGTTCTGCACGATATGCAGGTACCACCCGAAAGTGGACAGCTGCGGCACTGCAGTCCTTTTCTGGGATATCCTTGAAGGATAGCGGTGAGGGCAAATCCTCCCAGTGGGCAGAGCTTCGAGCAGTGCACCTAGTTGTTCATTCTACTTGGAAGAAGAAATGGCCAGAGGTGCGTTTGTACACTGATTCATGGGCTGTTGCCAATGGTTTGGCTGGATGGTCAGGGACTTGGAAGGAATATGATTGGAAAATCGGTGACAAGGAGGTCTGGGGAAGACGTATGTGGATAGACCTTTCTGAGTGGGCAAAAAACATGAACATATTTGTGTCCCACGTGAATGCTCACCAGAGGATGACGACTTCAGCAGAGGAAAAGTTTAATGCTCAGCCTCTTTCCCCAGCCAGTCCTGTCATTGCCCAATGGGCTCATGAACAAAGTGGCCACGGAGGTAGGGATGGAGGTTATACATGGGCTCAGTAACATGGACTTCCCCTCACCAAGGCTGACTTGGCTACAGCCACTGCTGAATGCCCAATCTGCTAGCAGCAGAGACCCACACTCAGCCCCCGATATGGCACCATTCCTCGAGGTGACCAGCCTGCTACCTGGTGGCAGGTTGACTATATTGGGCCACTTCCACCATGGAAGGGGCAGCGATTTGTTTTAACTGGAATAGACACATATTCTGGCTATGGGTTTGCATTTCTGGCATGCAATACTTCTTCCAAAACTACCATCCGTGGACTTACTGAATGCCTTATCTACCGCCATGGCATTCCACACAGTATTGCTTCTGATCAAGGAACCCATTTCACGGCAAATGATGTGCGGGAATGGGAACATGTCCATGTAATTCACTGGTCTTACCATGTTCCCCATCACCCTGAAGCAGCTGGATTAACAGAATGGTGGAATGGCCTTTTGAAGACTCAATTACGACGCCAACTAGGTGGCAATATGTTGCAGGGCTGGGGCAATGTTCTCCAGGAGGCTGTGTATGCTCTGGATCAGTGTCCTCTCTATGGTGCTGTTTCTCCCATAACCAGGATTCATGGGTCCAGGAATCAAGGGGTGGAAATGGGAGTGGCACCATTCACTATTACCCTTAGTGACCCACTGGGAAAATTTTTGCTTCCTGTCCCTGCAACCTTAAGCTCTGCTGGTCTACAGGTTGTAGTCCCAAAAGGAGGAGTGCTGCCACCAGGGAACACAACGATTCCATTGAACTGGAAGATAAGACTGCCACCTGGCCACCTTGGGCTCCTCTTACCTATGAATCAACAGGCAAAGGGAATTACTGTACTGGCTGGGGTGACTGATCCTGACTATCAAGGGGAAATAGGACTACATCTACATAACGGGGATAAAGAAGAGTTTGCCTGGAATGCAGGAGATCCTCTAGGGCGTCTCCTAGTACTGCCATGCCCTGTGATTAAAGTCAATGGAAAATTGCAACAAACCAATTCAAGCAGGACTAAAAATGGCCCAGAATCTTCGGGAATGAAAGTTTGGGTCACCCCACCAGGCAAAGAACCATGGCCAGCTGAACTGCTTGCTGAAGGTAACGGGAACATGGAATGGATAGTGGAAGAAGGTAGTGATAAATATGAACTTCGGCCATGTGACCAGTTACAGAAATGAGGACTGTAATAGTCATGAACCCTTCTTCCTTGTTTCATCATGAGTATGACAACATGAATTTCTTGTTTTTGTTCCCCAACCTTTCACTTATCATATGAAAAGTTGTATTAATTCCATGTCATAATATTCAAGGATGTCAAGTTTAAGAGTGAATATTACCCAAAGACTTGCACCCTATTCTGTGGGGAATTAATGCATTTCCTGTTGTACGCAGGGAGTTGAACATTGTTAGGCGGAAATATATATGTATACTTGTCTGTTATTGTTTTTACTTAGAGACTAAGTATGGTTTAAGGTAATGTGTATGGTTGCCGAGTTAACAAGGAGTAGACTGTGATGGTTAGGCTAATGTGTCAACTCAGCCAGGTAATTGTGTCCAGGTGTTAGGTCCAGCAAGCACTGGGCTAATTGTAATACAAGAGCATTTACGGACTTCGATCACCAGTGAGTTTACTGCGTGGATGGCTGACTACATCTGCATCAATCAGGGAGATTGCATCAGCAATGGGTGATGCTTTTATCCAATCAGCTGAATGCCTTAAAAGGGGAAGTGATTTCAACATTCAGAGAGAATTTCCCAGTTTGTCTTTGGACAGCCAACTTCTCCCAGAAACTCATCAAGGACCTTTCAATGGACTTTCATTGGAGCCCCTGGCTTGTAGCCTGCCTGCGGAACCTGGATTTGTGCAATCTGGACTTATAATCCGGACTTATAAAATCTCATATTATTGACAGATATCACCTGTTGATTCTGTTTCCTGAGAGAACCCTGACTAATACACCAACCAAACACTATCTGATCCTTGTTGAAGTAATATTTTGTAATCATTGTACATTAAATAAATTGGTTGCCTGGTTGTATACATCATTTTCTTATGATGGATGTCAGCCTGAATCAGTCTCCTTGAAGTCACTCACCAGAGGGAATGACAAAATAAATTTCTATCTGCAAGGCTGAGGGCTAGACTTTGAATATTGGTGACTGCATTCTTACATGGTTGGTGCATAGTTAAACAGGGATGCCTGTGTTATCATTTAACCTTACAAGTTCTGGTTACGTGGATTACCCCATAAAAATGAGCTGAGAGTGACTTCTACTTCTAGGAAGATGTAGTAGGTATACTTTTCATTATTCCTCCTCCTAAGTACAACTAAGAACCCTTGATAAAACAAACATAAGGCTCTAAAAGGTAGACAGAAGAAGGAAGACCAGCTAGGGACCTTGGGACCCAAGGAACAACATAGTGGTGAGTTCTCTGAGTTTTCTCTTTGCCTCATATATATATAGCAGACTTCTAGCTGAAGAAGTTGGCGGCCTGGAAATGCCAACAAGCAAACCAAAAAAACCCGTCCCAACAAGAGCTGCTCTCCCTAGACAAAGAACAAGAAAAGGGGCAGCACTGCAAGAAAGAAACTTTTTAGAAAATAACCACTATTTCATTCAAACTCCATAGAAAAATTGTGGCCACCCACATCCACACGAGCAAAGGCCAAGTGGGGAGCTGAGACTTCTACTTGCAAGGAGGCTGGTAATAAGAAACACAACACTACGGAGTGGTGTCAGAGAAGGCCCTCATCCTAGCCAAGAGGAACAAGGCAACCCTGATGTGTTGGTGGAGACCAAGTGGGGGAGCCCGTACTTCTAAGTCTGGCAGTAAGGTGAGGACTCCTCCCTCCCTGCTCGGTGGTGTCAGAAGTTTTAGTGAAGAGTAAAGACTTTTACTAGCATCCACTGGTAAGAGGCCACCCCCATGATTATATCAGTGGAGATCACAGAGACTTGGAAGCCCCACCAACTCATCCAGCAGTGACAATGAGTGCCACCCTTCCCCACCAAGTGTCAACAGAGGCCAGGCAGGGAACAAGGACTTCTAACTTCTCTTGGTAATAACAAAGTGTCAGAAAAAGCCAGCTAAAACAGAAAGAAGGCTTAAATAAGTTCCAGAGTAGTATCATAATACAAAAATATCCAGGTTCCAATCAATATCACTCATTTTATCAAGAACCAAGAAGTTCTCCAAAAGAATGAAAAAAGACAATCAATAGATGGTAACACCAAGATGACAGGGACTTAAAGCAGCCATGACAAAAATGTTTTGATGAGCAGTTACAAACATGCTCGAACCAAATGAAAACAAACAAAAAATAGAAAGCTTCAGCAAAGAAATACAGTCTCAGTAGAAAAACAGAAGATATAAAGAAGAACCAAATGGAAATTTTAGAACCGAAAAACTTGATAGCCAAATAGAGATGAGAGAGGAAAGAATCAGTGAACTGGAAGGTAGAACAAAAGAAATTACACAATCTGAACAAAAGTGAGAAAACAGACCAGTCAAGGAAAAAAAAAATAACAACAAAGATTCAGGAATGTGTGAGATTATAAAAACATCTATAAAATATCTAACGTTGGTGTCACAAAGTCTTGGAAGGAAAGGAGAAAGAGGGCAGGGCTGAAAAAGTACTCAAAGAAATTATGGTTGAAAAACCTCACAAATTTGGTGAGAGACAAAAACATAGATTCAAGAAGGCAAGCAAACCCCAAATAGGATAAACACAAAGAAATCCATAACAAGATACATCAAAATTAAACTTCTGAAAACTAAAGACAAAAAAAAAACACAAAAATCTTAAAAGCACTCAGAGAAAAATGAAATCTTCCTGATAGCAGAAAAACAGTTCAAATGACAGAGGATTTCTCATCTGAAACCATGGCAGTCAAAATGAAGTGGCATGGGGAGCAGATGTGGCTCAAGCAGATGAGTGCCTACCTCCCACATGGGAGGTCCTGGGTTTGGTTCTTGGTGCCTCCTAAAAAAGACAAACAAACAGTGAGCAGACAACGAGCAGACATCAAGCAAAAACAAGGAGCAGACAACAAGGAGCAGACAACAAGGCGGGCACAAAACAAGGAGCAGTTTTGTGCCCGCCTCCCAGATGGGAAGTCCCGGGTTTGGTTCCTGGTGCCTCCTAAAGAAAAAACAAACAATGAGCAGACAATGAGCAAAAACAATGAGCAAACAGACGAAGGAACCATCTTGGGAGAGGGAAATTTAAAAATAAGAAATTGAAAAAAAAAAAAACAGAAGGGGATGGAGGCTTTAGGAAACCTAAGGAAAGACAGTTTAAAGAGGAAGAAGAGGGGAGAGGGTGTAGCTCAGTGGTTGAGTACCTGCTTCCCATGTATGAGGTCCCAGGTTCAATTCCCAGTACTTTCTAAAAAATAAAAATAAATAGATAAATAGAGAAAAAAAAGAAGTGGCATGATGTTTTTCAAGTGCTGAAATAAAAGAATCCTATATCCAATGAAAATAATCTTCAGGAAAGAAGAGAAAAATAAAGACATTCTCAGATGGAAGAGAGAATTTGTCCCCAGTAGCCCTACTCTAAAAGACTGGTTAAAGGAAGGTCTCTAAACAGAAAGAAAATGATTAAAGAAAGCATCTTAAAACATCAGAAAGAAGAATGAACAATGGAAAGAGTAAAAATATGAATAAATAAAATGAACTTTCTTTCTCCTCTTGAGTTTTCAAAAGTATGTTTGATAGCTAAAACAAAAATGATAACACTGTGATGTGGTTCTAAATATATGTAAAGGAAATAGTTGAAACAATAATATAAACAGGGGAAAGTAAAGGGATACACATGGAGGTAAGGTTTCTATACTTCATTTGACACCAGTAGTTTGTGACAGGTTGTTTATATAATGTAATATCTAAAGTGACCACAAAAAACAACTATACAAAGAGATAAATTTAAAAACACTAGATTTGATTCCAGGTTTCGGCACCAAAAACAAAGAAAATATAAAAATAAAAAAAATAAAAATAAGAACACTAGAGACAAATCAAAACATAGTTTAAAAAAAAGTTCAGGGAAGCGGGTGTGGCTCAATGGATAGAGCTCCCGTTTACCATACGGGAGGCCCCGGGTTCGCTTCCCGGGGCCTCCTTGTGAGGGCAGGCCAGCCGGCCCGCGCGGCACTGTGGGCTGATGCAGCAAGACCTCACAGCAGGAAGCGGGTGTGGCTCAATCGATAGAGCCCCCGTTTACCATGCGGGAAGCCCCGGGTTCGCTTCCAGGGGCCTCCTTGTGAGAGCAGGCCGGCTGCGCGGCACGGTGGGCTGATGCAGCAGGACCTCACAGCAAGGGGGAGATAAGCCGACACAGAAGAAACACACAGTGAATAGACACAGTAAAACACAAGCAGAAAGGGGGGG
>JAQZBX010007407.1:0-13732 GCA_029593785.1 Cabassous unicinctus
AAATTTTTTTTTTTTAAAGATTTATTTATTTATTTATTTATTTATCCCCCCCTTGCTGCTTGTGCTTGCTGTGTCCATTCGCTGTGTGTCTTCTCCGTGTCTGCTCATCTTCCCCTCGCTGTGAGGTCCCGCTGCATCAGCCCCTCGCGCCGCGTGGGCTGGTCTGCCCTCACAAGGAGGCCCCGGGAAGCGAACCCGGGGCCTCACACATGGTAAACGGGGGCTTTATCGACTGAGCCACTCCCGCTTCCCAAACTCCAAATTTTTTTAAGTGTAGAACTTTCACAGAGAAAGGTGAACCATCCCATGAAGGGTTTAGAAGACTCTGGAAGCCCTGAGATGGAATTCCAATATCAAGACCTTGGTCTTGGATGCCAGGACCCTTGCCCTGTTGTGTTATTGATCTGAAATTGGGATGAACATCTTCCCTAAAGGAGCAGGCCAGCAGCCCAGAAACCTTTCCTGGGGTGAATGGTCATAAGAAATTTCCTTCATGAAGCCAAATGTGAATTATCCTCAGCTTTTCGAAAGGATTGTCTCAACTGATCTCCATCTTGCTAGCCTCCACAGGCTAATTCTTCTATTTCCTCCAATTAATGCAAACCAGGCAGTTTGAGAGGTGCTTAGACTTCCCTTACCAAATATTACATCTCCATCAAGCTGAAAATAGTCACAGAAATCTCCATATTTCACACTTAGTTTGAAAAGTGTTTGTGACCCTTCTTAAAATGCAAACAGATTCCCAGGTGGAAAACTTATGAAACCATCATTATTCATTCACACCTTGGTGTGAACCAGCTCATCAGATCCATTACCTAGCAACACTAGGATAGCCTGGTGATTTATGATCTGAGATGAAGGAGAACTTGGTATTGATTAATGGTAATGGCTTGGAGAATAGAAAAATGTTGAGGACATTGGACCCCTCAGAGAGCAAGGACAAAGCAAAAGGAAGATTGCATAACAGCGGATAAGAAAAAAGGTTCTGAAGCCAGTCTGCCTGGATATGGATTTTGGCTTCACTGCTTTCCTTATACAATCTCTCTGAGCACTGTAGATATCGTGATGGCTATGATCTTGGTCATTCACATTGCTATTGCATTATTGCATAAGCAATCCCTGAAATAAAAGGATCCAGTTCACACAGTTCAAGAAAAGGGAGTGAGCGTTTCGGATGGAGACTTTCCAAATGGCCGGGCCCCAGGAGAGCAGTGGAAGGAAAGATGGCCAGATTCAGATTCAGTGACTTGAGGCAAGACAGTAACTTTCTGAATCTGAGTGTCTTCATGGGTAACTTAGAACTAGTGAAAATGGTGATTGTAGAGATTTAATGTGATAGTATCTGTGAAATATTTTTGATAACTAAAAAGACTGTGAATGGTGATAAATAAAACCCAGTAGGCCCAACATGGAGGTCCCTGTGCTAAGCCCCAGAGCAAGTTTCCATTTCCTGTGAATACCAGTCTGGCACAGAAGACCAAATTTAAATACAGCCAGGTCTTTACAAATTATCTCCAAACAACTTCCTCATTCTTAAGCAACCACCTGCCCCCAACTTTGTAAGACTCCCTTAAGTAAAATGGAAACTTATTGTCAGTCTATCAGAACATTTCCACACTTTTTTCGGCATTCACTCTATAGGAGCTTCCCCTTTCCACCCCCTCAAGGGAGCTTCCTTCTACTAACTGTGTGGGCTGCTGCCTGATTCATTCATGAATCACTGGATAGAGCTGTGGGGACTTCAACTGCCTGAAAAGTTTTTTTTTAACAGTGCTCTTATATATTTTTATATGAAAGAAGAATACTAATATAGAATCTGCTGACATTTGTTCTTGTTATCGAGGCTTAATTGTTAATCAGACTTGAGTAAAATTGTGCAAACAGAAGCAAATTCTCCCCGATTCCACCCCTATTCATTTTTAAGAAGTTGACAGTTACCATGAGACAGAAGAGCTTAGTACATATAGATCTACCTTTTGTTTTGTTCCTTCCAATGGTCCAGTTAACTGCTTCAGGATTAAACCTAATCTTTCATATACTTTCTGACAGGTATATAAAAATTATGAGAGTTAGGATTCTCAAGTTTTGGCTCCAGGAAGTCTGAGATTGTTGAAAAGAGTCCCAAGTCATATTCCCTGAATATTGTAAAGTGCATGATACTCCAACACTGAAGATAAAAAAAAAAAAATTCCCCTCTTGTTAACTCTGGAGAGGAAAAGGATTCTGGTTTACATGACCCTGGGTCAAAATTTTTACACCTTTCAGATGTGCCTGAGAAATCAAATCATTACCTTCTATGGAGGATATTAACTTTAGGGGAATAATAATATTCAGTGCAGTCTGCTTTGATTACACTTTTCCAAGGTTATCTTGAGATTCTCAGGAGACCTGACAGTAAGGTTTCTAAAGGGTCCATTTACAGAAGAGAAACAATTACATCTTTATTGTTCCTATCTTGTAAACAAAATTTAATATTACCTTCACCTATTAATGTAGACAACAAACTACATTAAGAATAATGTTAACTGTACATTGATAGTAACTTTGCTTTAAAGAAGTCAGTTATTTTCATGTCATATTATAGTTGTTGCAGATATTTTGAAATATTATTTATGCTCATTACTACATGAAAATTATGGTGGTTTTTAGTCCTTTGCTAGCTCTTTTATTTAATACATTAATAAAAATTACATTATTACTATATCGCAGCCTGATTTTAAAATATTTAGATAAACTTAATTCAATAAAATGGATTCCCTTTGGTATTCTATGCATTTATGGATTTAAAAACATTATTCTGAGAAGGTTCCATGGACTTTACCAAATAGTCACAGTTATCCATGGAACTAAAGGGAAAAAAAAAAAGTTAAGGCCCCTGTATTAATTTCTTGGCTGCTAAAATAAATACCATACAATGACAAGAATTTATTGGCTTATGGTTTCAGAGGTTACAAGGCTTGCTTCCTCCCAGAGTTAGTATTTTTTTGCTGGCTGGCAGTGTTTTGGGTTCCTTAGTTTTTCCATCACATTTCCATTGACTTCCATCTTTTGACTATTCTCCATGGCTTCACTCTCTCTGTCTAAATTTTCTTGTGCTTGTAAAAGACTCCAGTAATCTCATTTAAAGCTCAATCTGAAGTAACATCTTTAAGAGATCCTATTTACAATGGGTCCACACCCACAGGACAAGAATTTGGGACCTGGACAAGTCTTCTGTGGGGGACATGGTTCAATCCTCAGCAAACCCCTACCCTAAGAAAGTATAGTGGATGGCAAAATACTTTCTATAGATCTTTAGCAATACATATAAATATAAGACATTTGTTTTTATGCAGGAGTATTTATTAGGATAAGAAAATGAAGCCAAAGTAACGTTCTTATGTAACACAGGGGACCAAATTATCTGTCTTCACAATGTGTCCACATAGGTGATCAGAATATTACCAATGGCCCTAAGATGCAAATCCACACATCCTTTGGAGCTGTCAAGAACTATAAAAGTTCTGAGATTTTACCATATTGGTAAGCTTACAAGTTAGCTTGACAGTTTCATGGATGTTGGCACAAAACATGAGACTTTTGGGTCAGAAATAAAGGATTTTACTACTTATTGCACAGCAAGCACCATGAGCTTTATACTCACACCTGTTCCCCTTGCTTCAAGTCCCACAAGGCTTATGTGGATCAGCCCAGATGCACGCATAGTGGGTTTGCTTTATAGTTAAGGAACCACAAGCTTAGGAAACTCTAATATTTTATAGTGGGCTGTGAGCAAACTACCCAGGTTTTGCCATTGAGGGAGACATTATCTTTATTGTACTGGACTGTAAACAAATCTGTACTCTGAAGAGAGAAGCACTATCTTTATTTATTAACTATATAAGAACATCCTTGAAAGGATGTTTTAAAACATAAGCTGTCAGTGCTTCTGCTCACAAGACACACAGAAATGTAAGAGGTTTTAAAAAGAACAAATTAAACCTAAATAATGATAATGAAAGAAATAATAAGGATAAGCACATAAATCAATTTAAAACAATAGCATTAAAGACAACAAAGCCAAATTTGATTCCTTGAAAAGATTAACAAAATTCATGTCTTATGTCAGGATCCCTGGAAATAGATTCTGAAATGGAGATTTGAATGAAGGATGGTTATTAAGAAATGAGCTCAAGAACCATAACTGTAAGGAAGTTAGGGGAAATTAATTCTGCAAAGGAACCAATAACAGAACTTTAATGCAATGGTGACAGAATCAGCCAACTGTGATGGGAGCTGTGAAGCTGCAACAGCATCTTATAGTTGACCTAAATTGAGATGAGAGTTCAGGCCTCCCTTTGACCAAAGGTTTTTACTAAAGAAGGGGCCACTTGTGAACTGCCAGAAGCTGGCACTCCCAGAATGAATGTCTCAATTCTGAAGAGAGGAAGCTTGAGCAGTGTATCAGAGAATCCACTATAATTAATAAATTTCTCGTAAAATTGATCAAAGAAAAAAGAAAAAACACAAGTGACTAAAATCAGGAATAGACGAAGGGAGATTTCTGCAAGCTCTACAAACAGTAAAAGAATAAAGGAATTATTATGAAAATTTTTGTATTGATAAATTTGATGAAATGGACACATTTCTAGGGAAAAAAGCAAAACTGACAAAGGAAGAAATAGAAAAACTGAGTACCTTAAATCTCTTAAAATAATTTGAAATTATTCATAAATCACACCCCAATGCAAATTCCAATCCCATATAGCCATATTAAAGATGCAGAAATGAAAACACTACAAAATTGGTATCAAGATAAACAAATGAATCAAGAAATTGAACACATGATCCAGAAAGAAAACCACATTTATAGTCAATTAATTTTTGCTATAGGCATTAAAGGAATTTAATGAAGGGAAGAAATGTTTTTTGTTGCTGGGACACTTGAATAACCCTATGAGAAAAATGAAATGATTCTCAAACCCGATCTCACACCTTATTTGAACTTATTTAACTTATTTGAGAATTTAATTGAGATGGATTACAGACCTAAATATAAGAACTAAAATTACAAAGCTTCCAAAAGAAAATGTATGAGAATACCTTTAAAATTTCTAAGGACACAGAATTAATGTCTACAAATAAAAGAACAAAGAAAATTGTACTTCAACAACATTATAAACAAATCAAAATTACTGCTTATCAAATAGGCAAGAGTGGGAGAAAATATGTGAAATGTACATATCTGACAAAAAAACTTGTACACAGAATGTAAACAAAACTCTTATAACCCTATAAAAAATCATAAAGAACCCAATAAAAAACCCAATAGAAAAAAAATTACAGGAAACTTGAATAGACAATTCAAAAATAAAGATATTTGTATAGCTATCTACCATGCCCTTAAAATTATTCAGTATCATTACACTTCAGGGAAATACAAATTAAAACTATAATGAAATACCATTTAACCCCCACTACAATGGACACAATTAATTACATAAATACCAAATATTGTCAAGGCTGTGCAATACCTGGAAATCTTATACTTTGCTGGTGAGAGTATAAAATGGTACAGTCCTATAAAGTTAAGCATAAGATTCCTTCAATTTTTCTCTTCTAGATGTTTATACAGGAGAAATAAAAACAAAAGTCCTCAAAAAATACTTTCTACAAAGATATTCACAGCAGCTTTTTACAAAAACTGGAAACAGCCAAAATGTCTAATAGGAGAAGAATAGTTAAATATTAAGGTACATTCAAATGATGGAGCACACAATATGTGCTCTTTGTGTCTGGTTTATTTCACTCATCGTGTTGCCTACAATAGTTCATTAGCATGTCATTTTTTTTTTAAACTTTATTTTTAAAGAAGTTTTAGATTACAGAAAAGTTTCATAGAAAATATAAGGGTGCTTGCTTTGGCAGCACGTATACTAAAATTGGAATGATACAGAGAAGGTTGGCATGACCCCTGCACAAGGATGACGTGCAAATTCGTGAAGCATTCCGTATTTTTTTCAAAAAAAAATTATATGTATCCAGTCCATTTAGTTGAGAAATGCATGTGTTTATTTTTTAAAATGCACAACTATTAGATTATACTGAATAACATTGATTGTACACTTTGGATGTTTTTTGCTTTACTAATATGTATCAGTAAAATTGATTTGTTGAAAAAAAAAAAGAAAATGTAGGGGATTCCCATATACCTTACCCCCTCCCCCTCTTGTATTTTCTCTTATTAATAACATCTTTTATTTGTGTGGTACATTTGTTACAATTGATGAACAAATATTGAAGCATTTCTACTAACCATGGTCCATAGTTTAAATTATGGTTTACACTTTGTACCGTACAATTTTATAGGTTTTGGCAAAATATATAATGGCCTGTATCTGTCCTTGTAATATCATGCACAAAAATTCCAATGTTTATAAATGTCCCATGTTACACTTATTCTTCCATCTCCCTCCCCTTGGAACCAATCTTTTATCAATGCTACAATTTCTTCCATTACCAGAATAATAATAATTCTACTTTGGTCCATAACTGCATTCCCCCCTTATGTTTGTTCATTCCTCACTCTTGAGGATTTGGGGATAGTGCTGCCCACTTTGCTCCTGATTAAGAGGGGGCTTAGATCCTATGGGGCAGATGGATGGAACTGTCTTGCTTGCAGTTGTAGATACTCTCTGTTTTTTGGGATGGGCATTGTCAATAATTTTCATTTTGTTAGTTGGCCTGGGGGAGTCCCATGAACTGGAAAATATGTGTTGCCTGCAACTCTGCTGAGATTCAGGGCTCAGCAGGCATGTGAACAGACTGAAAATATAAATCTTTGGACTCATATTTAAAGAGTATAGTGCCAATTATAAGTTCAAATAAAAGGGCAGAAGAACAATGTGAAGGTTATAAATGAGCCTAACTCCACTACATTGGAGAGATAGGTTATCATATATTCCAAGGTAAGGTCCACAGATAGTATGCCGATTTCCTGGGGTTTTCTGTCCTGGGGTTTAGTATCCAGATGTCTCTAGAGCCCTCAGGAGACCCCTGCTTGAGGCTTTGTTTACTGTGGCAGTCTGTGAGATCATCCTGAGACATGCATAAGCCTAACCTCTGGAATGACTTCCTGACTAACTTTGAAGTCTCTCAGCTGTATAAGTCAAAGAACATTCAATGGAAACTAAAATCAATAAAGCCCTAAAAAGTGGTGGGATGTATGTTCATGTATTGAAAGAGTTCAATTTTGTAAAGATGTCAATTCTTCACATGCAAGTCTATAGGTTTAATGTCTCCTCATAAAAATCCCAAGAGAACTTTTTTTTTATGGAAATGGAAAAGTTGACTTAAAACCTATATGATAGTTATTAAAATGACAAACGAAATACAAAAAAATAAAAGGAATTTGAAATAATAAAAAAATAAAATTAAAAAATAAATTTTGGCATTATGTCTTTCATCACTGTAAGATCTATTGTCTTGTATGTACAGTGACATTTTCTTCCATTTATTCCCCCACTATCTTATTTTTTTCATTTTATTTTCAAAGAAGCTTTAGATTACACAAAAGTCAGGTACAGAATATAGGGGATTCCCATATACCCAATATCCTCCCCCTTTTCCCTTTTCCCTATTAATAACATTTTACATGTGGGTAGTACATTTGTCATTTTTAAAACTATCCTTATTATTTCATTTTCTTATTCATTTTATTTGATTATTTTGTTTGCTTCATTTTTGAAGAAGTTTTGGATCACAGAAGGGTTACAACCATGGCAGGGGAGGATCATTGGTGTGGGGTATCAGTGATGGGGGATGCATGGGAGGATGTTCACCTATGGCATACCTATAAGGCATATGAAAGAGTTCAAGTGTTTACGGGGCATTGTCACGGTGGGTGGAGATCCACGCAATAACCAAAAGAATATCCAATTCCCATCCTGAGGAGTTCTTCCACATTCTGTAGTGGGACAGCAAGAATCCCCCGAGTACAGGGACAATGACTAGTGAAGGAAGATGGACCATTGACGGGCCGTTGATATTGGTGACTGTACTTATTAAACTTTTCTTTTGAAATTGAAACTTAACCTGGTATTATAGTGTGCCTAAGAGTTAACCACCTGAGTGCCTCCTTGTTGCTCAAATGTGGCCTCGATCTAAGCCAAACTCAGCATATAAATGCATTAATTTCCCCCCACCCCAGGCGTGGGACATGACTCCCAGGAATGAGCCTCCCTGGACTAAGGGATTACTACCAAGCACCAACGAGCAATGCAACTGGAAAAAGACCTTGACCAAAAAGGGCAAAGGGTAAAGACAAATGAGTTTATATGGCTAAGAGACTTCAAAGTGGATTGGTAGGTCATTCCAGAGATTACGCATATGCACGTCTCATCAGGATCTCATTGAATGCCACAGTAAATATTGCCTCAAATAGCAAGGATCCTGAGAGTCCTGGAGACATCCAGACACTATAGGCAAGATTGACAGCTCAGGAGTTTGGCGCCCTGTCAGTGGTCCCTACTTTGGAACTTATGCACCCCAGTGTGACAGAGTTGTAATCAGTTGTGGTTTCCTTTCACATGGCTCTTCTACCCCTTATATTTGAACCTATAGTTAGTACTAGAGTTGATAGGTTAATGTCCAAGAGACTTAAATCTTTAGGCTTTCCATGTGCCAGTCGGGCCCTGAATCTCAAAAGAGTTGCAACACCTACTCTCCAGTTCATTGGACTCACCCAGGGTAACTAAAGAGGAAATGATGATGAACAATGATCATCCCAAGGAACAGAGAGAGTCTACAACTGCAAGCAACTTAGTCCCATCCCTCGGCCCCATGGGATCTAAGCCCCCTCTCAGTTTGAGGCAGAGTGGGCATCACCATCCCAGAATCCTCAGGATTTGGGAACCATGGACTAGAGTAGACTTACTGTTATTCTACTATAGACGCATTGTGATTCTAGCAATGGAAAAACTTTTATAATTGATGTGGAGGCAGTGGCCACCGGAGGTTTTGAGGGGAGGGAAAGGGGAAAAATAGGTGTAATACGGGGACATTTTTTGAACATTGGAATTGTCCTGAATGACATTGCAATGATAGATATAGTCCATTACATGTCTTGTCATAAGTTACAAAATTGTGTGGGAGAGAGTTTAAATTATAATGTAAACTATAATCCACAGTTAGTGGCAATGCTTCAATATGTGTTCATGAATTGTACCACAGTAATGAAGGATGTTGTTGCTGTGGGAAAGCATTGGAGGGGTAGGGAGTGGGATATATGGGAATCCCCTACATTTTTTATGTATCACTTATGTAATCTAAGTATCTTTAAAAAATAAAAATAAGAAAGTAAAAAGAACCACTAAAAACCTATATGAAATGCAAAAGACCAAGTGTAGCTATGGCAATCTTGAAGAAAAAGAACAAAATGAAGAATTTAGACTATCATGTGTCAAGACTTAAAGGAAAGTAACTACAGTAATTAGTATAAAGTGGTTCTGAATAGGAATAGAGAAATAGAGAAGAGAAGAATATCAATCCAGAACATGATCCACACATATTGATTTAGGACCAATAAGTCACATCAGTGCAGTGGCAGACTGACCCTTTCAATATGTTGAGTTGGGTCAATTGAATATTGGTGGTGGTTTAGAGGGAAAGAATCTGAATCCTATGTCACAATATTACAAAAAATCCTGTTCAATCGATAGAGCTCCCGTTTACCATATGGCAGGCCCCGGGTTCGCGTCCCGGGGCCTCCTTGTGAGGGCAGGCCGGCCCGCGCGGCACGGTGGGCTGATGCAGCAGGACCTCACAGCAAGGGGGAGATAAGCAGACACAGAAAAAACACACAGCGAATGGGCACAGCGAACGCAAGCAGCAAGGGGGGGGATAAATAAATAAATAAATAAATAAATAAATCTTAAAAAAAAAAAATCTATAAAAAAAAGAGGATCATAGATCTAAATGTAAAAGATAAAGCTAAAATAATTTCTAGAACATGACATGGAAAAATATCTTCGTGAATATATAATAAGTAAAGATGTTTTCAGAGGGCATAAAAGGCATGATTATAAAGAAAAAAGAGTAAATCTTACTATATTAAAATGAATTATATGTTTTCATTAAAAATTCCACCAATACAGGGAAAAGCCACATCACAACATGGGTGAATATTTTGCAGCACATTTATTTAAGGAAAAACATGAATCCAAAAAATTAAATTAAATTTTATAAAAGACTGATGACCAAATGGCAAAGTGGTCAAGAGATTTGAACAGGCATTTTAGCAAAGAGGATTTCCAAATGGACTGTAAGCCTATACAAAGGTGGTGAGTCCCATTAGTCATCAGGAAATGCAAATAAAATTACAATGCAACTTTATTATGTGCTTAAGAGAAATTTTAGATGATAAAGACACAATGCTCAAATATTTGTGAGACTGTGGAGTGACTGGAACTCTCAAACACTGCTACTGGGAGTATAAATTTTGCAGATTAAAGCTAAATATGTGTTTAATTTAATAGGCACCATTCCCACTCTTGGATATATACCTAACAGAAATGAGTAAATATATGTACTTATAGACATATTCATGAATGTTCTTAACAGCATTATTTGTAAGAACATTGATGAAAACAACCCAAATGCCCACAGTAGAATGGATACACTGTGAATTATTTATACAAAGGAATACTGCACAGGAAAGATAATGATTTAAGTACTTCATGCAACAAAGTGGTTGAATCTCACCACATAACTGGATAAATGGAACCAGACAGGGAAGCGGATGTAGCTCAAGTTGTTGAGCACCTGCTCCTCATGTATGAGGTCCTGGGTTCATTCCCCAGTACCTCCTAAAAGGAAAAAAAAGGAGCCAGCTACAGACGATAAAATACTGTATGATACCAAGAATGACTATTTCAAAAACAGGCAAAACTAATCTATGGTGGTAGAAGTCAAGACAATAGTTACCTAATAAGAGGATATTGACTGGGAAGAGCCATGGAGGGTAATTCTATGATGTTGGTAATATTTTATTTCTTGATATGGCTAGTGGTTACTTAAGTATATTTGTGAAAATCATTAAGCCATCTATCTATGATTTATACACTTTTCTGTATATATATTAACCTCAACATAAAATTTACTTAAACTATTTTTGCAATAGCACACAAAATGTTCATAGAAAAACAAAATGCATGATTTAGAGAAGCAACAGGATGACCATTAGCTAGAAGAATGTGTCAACCATTTCAAATATCCTTGACACACATCTCGCTACAGCTAAATAAAACAAGGATAACCAACTGTGAATTTTGATCTGGGAATCTGTGATTCATGAGGCTACTGTGCTCTCATTCTTACCCTAATCCTCAGCTTACCTAATACTTTTAAATTTGTAACTAAAACCATTATTCTGGCACATAGAATAGCTCAATTAATATTTATTATTAATATTATTGGAAATCAATGAAGACCAAAACAAATGGAGAGACATTCTGTGTTCATGGATTGGAAGACTAAATATCAGGAAGATGTCAATCCTACCTAAACTGATTTATAGATTCAATGCAATAGCAATCAAAATTTCAACAGCTTACTTTACAGAAATAGAAAAGGCAATTGCAAAATTTATTTGGAAAGGAAAGTGCATCAGAATAGCCAACAGAATAGCCAACATCACTCTTCTAAAAAAGAAGAGTGATGTGGAAGGAATTTCACTGTCTGAACTGGAAACATATTACAATGCTACAGTGGTCAAAACAGCATGGCATGGGCATAAAGCTAGACACATCAATCAGTGGATAGAATTGAGAGTCCAGAACTAAACCCTCACCTCTACTGCCAACTGGTTTTCAACAACCTACCGAAACCATGTTAATGGTCAAAACAAGTCTCTTCACCAAATGGTGCTGGGAAAACTTGATTTCCATAACCAAAAGAATGAAAGAAGACTCCTATCTCACTCCCTATACAAGAATCAACTCAATATGGATTAAAGACCTAAATATAAAAGCCAGGACTATAAAACAACTAGAAGAAAATGTAGGGAAACATCTTAAAGACCTTGTGGAGGTTTCTTGGACCTTATACACAAAGCACGAGCAACAAAAGAAAAAATAGATGGATGGGACCTCCTCAAAACTAAACACTTTTGCACCTCAAAGGACTTTGTCAAAAGAGTGAAAAGGCATCCGACTCAATGGGGGAAAATATTTGGAAATCACTTATCTGATAAGGGTTTAATATCCATGATATGTAGGGGATGCTACAACTCAACAATAAAAAGACAAACAACCCCATTAAAAAATGAGCAAAAGACTTGAATAGACAATTTTCCAAAGAAGAAATACGAATAGCGGGAAAAAAAAAATCCATGAGAAAATGTTCAACTTCATTAATGATTAGGGAAATACAAATCAAAACTACATTGTGATATCATTTCACACCTATTAGAATGGCCACTATTAAAAACAGAAAACTACAAGTGTTGGAAAGGATGTGGAGAGATAGGAATGCTTTTTCACTGTTGGTGGGAATGTAGAATGGTACAGGGACTGTGGAGGACTGTCTGGCAGTTCCTAAAGAAGTTGAATATAGATTTGCCACGTGACCCTGTAATAGCACTACTGGGTATATACCCAGAAGAACTGAGAGCAGTGACATAAACAGATATCTTCACACCAATATTCATAGCAGCATTATTCACAATTGCCAAAAGTTGGAAACAACCCAGATGTCTATCAACCAATGAATGGATAAACAAATTGTGGTGTAGTCACATAATGGTATATTATGCAGCTGTAAGAAGAAATGAAGTCATAAAGCATATGACAACATAGATGAACCTGGAGGACATCATGGTAAGTGAAGCAAGCCAGACAAAAAAGCACAAATACTGTATGATTGCTCTACTATGAACTAAATAC
Organism: Cabassous unicinctus; assembly: GCA_029593785.1. Classification (NCBI taxonomy): domain Eukaryota; kingdom Metazoa; phylum Chordata; class Mammalia; order Cingulata; family Chlamyphoridae; genus Cabassous; species Cabassous unicinctus. The sequence continues at coordinate 12,921 of JAQZBX010007407.1, forward strand.
ATTGCATAATCTCACAGTTAATAACTTGAATATGGTCACCAGAAAATAGAATGAGGTTAGAGAATGGAAAGCTGAGGGTTAACTTGTGCAGAATTCATAAAAGGGATGTGTGTTAATCTTTGGAAATGAATAGAAAAGTAAAAGCCCAAGATAATGTAAGTAATTATCAGTACTATTATGTGGGTATGAAATTGGTTTAAAATGGAAGTCTAAGGTCATGTATAATACTAAAAGCCAAGATAAAAAATATAACATGGGAATGTATAGCATAGTAAAACCACATATGAAATATGAATATGGATAAAATTGTGTATATAAGACCGTATTTCTTTGAAACAACAAATGTATGTTAATACTACAAGATATTGATATCAGACAAAAAACAAAAACAAAAAACACTATGCTAAGTGAAAGAAACCAGACACAAAATACTACAAATTGTATGATTCCATTTATATGAAATGTAAATATAAATCGATTTATAAAAATGAAATTAGATTAGTGATTATGTAGGGCTGAGGAAGGACTACAAGTGGTGTGGCGGTTTTCTTCTTGGAGTAATGAAATTGTTCTAACATTTTTTGTGGTGATAATGCACAACATTGTGATTATACTAATAGCCACTGATTATACACGTTGGATAGATTGTATAGTATGTGAACATGTCTCAATAAAATGGCTTAATAAATAAATAAATAATTGTGCAAGAATAGCCAGAAATAGCAGCTATGTACAGCAGAGGATGCATAGAGAGAATGATAGGTGAAGACTTTTCTTGTTTGCTTGTTTGTCTGTTTTTTGTTCATCATTAT
>JAQZBX010007407.1:13832-50803 GCA_029593785.1 Cabassous unicinctus
TTTTTTTTTTTTTTTTTTTTTACAGTCTTGGATCACCAGAGGCTTTATTCGGTTACTCAGAACGAGGACAAGGACGATGATGAGAAAGAACCACATAGACATAGACTCTTACCAGAACCCTCTCTTGTGACATGGATTTTATCCCAACATTTACATACCTGTTTGGGATTCTGTAGCATATGGACACATCTCTAAGATCCATGATTACCAGTTTCCTAATCATCTGTCAGGTCCCAGTTAAAAGCCATTTTTCTCTGGGGAGCTTTTCCTCCCTAGATTAGATATTCTAATTTATACTCAGAGAAAGCTGTAATTCTCTTACATAACACTCATCAGAGCTATTATGAAATATTTAATTGTGTATTTATTTATTATCTTTATTTCCTACTAGACTGGGAGATCAATGAAGGCAAGACCTTATATGATTTGTTTAATTGAGTTCTTAGTTCCAAGTCGAGTGCCTAAAATTTAACAAAAAAAATTCTATTCAATGAATGTGTGAATGAAGTAATGAATGCATTCATTGTGTTTGTGGGTTCCTACATGTCTTGCCTTATATGCCTAAGGGACCCTAATTCTTGACATTTCCAAATCTTGGAAATGAGTTTATGGGCCCCTCATTGCCCTTTTATTCACCCACCTAGATTCATGCTCTCTCCCAATTCAGACTCTGAAGAAGGCAGATCTGTTTTCCAATGATGGCCCTGCTCCCTGTGTTAGGTCCGCCTGTGCTTCCAGGGCAGGGTTTCTCAAACTCGGTAGTATTGACATTTTGGGCAAGATAATGCCTTGTTGTGGATGTGTGTGGGTGGGTCTCCTGAACACTCTAGGATGTTTAGCAGCCTCCTTGCCCCCTACCCACTAAATGCCAGTAGCACACTCTTCCCAGTTGTGCCAACCCCAAATGTCTAGTCATTGCCTAATGCTCTGTGGGGGCACAAAATTGTCCCTGGTTGAGAATTACTGCTGCAAGAGGAGTTCCAGCTGGAAACAATGGCATAAAGAGAAACTTTCTTCACAATCTTCAAAGCCTTGACCTATTTGCAGATAGAGCTGGGAGGCACTGGTCAGGTGATAAACACATTTCTGGGTTGGATATCTTTGCCTGGGCTAAGGTCCATGACCTCTCGCATAGAGCAGATTTTATTTGGGAAAAAAACTGCCTTTTGAGGGCATGGTGAGTGCTTGAGAGAGTTTGGGAGTGGTATACAGTGTTCTTTTTTTCCTGAAATGTCAGTTAATTTTTAAAAAACCTAAATACTAACATAATCCTTTCTCCAAACCCCTCACTGACACTCTGTTTGATGCATCCTTTAAAAGGCCCAGCAATCTCACCAGGCTAGTAAGCTGTAGGAACTAAGAAAATAGCCAAAAGATTTAAGTCTTTTATTTTATTTTATTTTTATTTTTTGAGTCAATCTGCCTCTGCGTGAGTGTGAATACCTACACAAAACAAAGCAATAAGGGAGGTAACATTAGGAGATAAAAGGAAATTTCCATTTTCAGAAATGATCACAATGTAAAAAAGCTTGAATTGCTATGGAAACAGCCTAGTCACATCATATTGAATGGTTACTTTTCCAAAGGAGTCCTTGAGACATCTTTTGTTTCTTTGAAAATGGGTAGCAATGGGTCATGTGTATCAGAGAAGTGGGAGATGAGGGATTCTCCTTCACTCCCATTCAGTGAACTGACATCTGCTGAGGGAGGATATATTTGGCTTCTTTCCCAAGAATTTTTTTTACCCCAGAAAGATTTGAATAGGTGTTTTCCAGGGAGCACAGTAAACTGTGGAAAAATGCAGAATGCTTTAGGAAGTGAAGATATTTTACTTAATCTTACTCATTGTGGCCATTTTGTGTACATAGCAAAGGGAGTCAGAGAACCTGAGAATCTAAGAATGTATGAGAATTTATCCCTTCTGATCTGTGTTTTTAATTCAGGCCAGCAAACCCACACACTGTGAGTACATTCCCTTGACCACAACCTGAGCCTATGTACACCGACATCAGCTCTATTGGCATCACTGCAAGTAAAACCTCCCAACTAGATTCCCTTGCATCCAAACTCGCTGTTGTTCCATTCTTTCTCCATGAGGCCAGAAAGTCTTTTTAAAATGTACCTTTCATCCTATCACTGCCAAGTTAATATCACTCATAGACTGGCCAATGTCCTCAAGATAGAGTTGGCATGTCCTGACCCAGCTAGCATGCTGGCCCTTGTTAACCAGCTTAGCTTGATACCCCATCTCTGCTCCCCCTTATTCTCTAACGTCAATCAGGAAACAAACTTCCTTCATATTCTTAAACTAGTCATTTTCTGTCTCACCTTTTGCCTTGAGTTCATTTCTTTATTCTCTCAGGAGCTTTTTGTTATCTACCCCGTGTCTGGTTAATTCTGTCTCATCCTTGATATCCATCCTGGACTGTCCCCTATTCCAGGAGAGAATTGTTCCAATCAATCCCACCTTTTCCAAACATACAGCTGCCCTTGCACAGGACACAAAAACAAGTGAGGACCTCTTCTATGCTTTTATAATTTCCAGGTACATGTCCTATATAATCTTGAATTAATTTTTTTACTTGGCTGTCTTCTGCACTGAGTGTTCCTTGAAAGCAGGAGCTATTTTATCCATCTCTTTGTCTTCAATTTCTAGCATCAAAGTACCAAATCAATACAAAAATGTAAGCTTAGGTTATCGATTTTTTAAAATCTTTTAAACACATGCATTCAATGCTACAAATTTCCCTCTAAGCACTACCTTTACTGCATCCCACAAAGTTTAATGTTACATTTTCATTTTCATTTAGTTCAAAATATTCCTTAATTTTTTAAAAGACATCTTATTTACTCATGGGTTATTCAGAAGTGTGTTGGTATAAGTGGAAGGGGATTTTTCCTTTTGGAGTAATGAAAATTTTCTAAAATTGATTATGGTAATGAATGCACAACTCTGATTGTACTGAAAGCCACCGATTGTACATTTTGCATGGATGGATGGTGTGTGAATAAAATGGTTAAAACTTTGAAGATTTTTCAGCTATCTTTCTGCATTTATTTCTAGTTTAATTGCATTTTGTGTGAGAACATACTTTGTATGATTTCTATTCTTTTAATGTGTTAAAGTGTCTCAGAATATTGTCTTTCTTAGTGGGTTTTTCATTTGAACTTGAGAGGAATATTTATTCTTCTCTTGTTGGATAAAGTTTTCTATAAATGTCACTTGAATAAAGTTGACAGATAGTACTATTCAGATTATCTATGTCCTTTTCTGCCCCCTGGCAGAAATGTGTTAATATCTCCAGCTATAATAGTGGATTTGTGTCTTTCTCCTTTCAGTTCTATCAGTTTTACCTTCACACATTTTTATGTTCTGTGGTGAGGTGCATGCACATGTAGCATTATGATGTCTTCTGGAAGAATTGACCCCTTTATCACTATGTAATGCCCCTCTTTATCCCTGATAAACTTCCTTGTTCTTAAGAATATTTTGCATGAAAGAAATATACCAACTTTAGCCTTCTTTTGATTAGTGTTTGCATGATATATCATTGTCCATCACTCTTTTTTTAACCACTTTATATTTAAAGTGGTTTTCTTGCAGGCAACATACAGTTCCTTGTTTTTAATTTTTTTTATTGTTATATAAATATGAAATATAGTTGGATTAGTATCTACCAAGTTTGTAACCTTTATATTTACTACATTTGTTCTGTTTCCCCCCTCTTTATGTTTTACCTTCTTCAGTTTAAATTGAGCATTTATTTGATTCCATTTTTATCTCCACTCAGTGTATAAATTAAGCTACTTTCTAATTAACTTGGTTGCCCTCTGGTTTACAATATACATTTTTAAACTAATCTAAATCCATTTTTATATAACATTGTACTACTTTACATGCAATATGGTAACTTACAATAAAGCTTATATGATCCCTCCCTTCACTTTGCTGTGACATTGCTGTCACTTATTTCACTTAACCATTTGTTACAATCACCCAATGCATTGTTACTATTACTGATTTAAACAATCTTTTATATAAATTAAGAATAAGAAAGCAAAAATACTTCATTTTACTTTATTTCTTTTCTAACACTCTTCTTTTCTTTATGTAGATTCAAGTTTCTGACTATTTTTCTTTTGCCTGAAGAACTTTTAGTATTTATTGTAGAGCAGGTGTGATGGTTAGGATAACCTGTCAACTCGGACAGGTAATGATGCCCAATTGTTTGGCCAAGCAAGCACTGGGCTAGCTGTACTACAATGACACTTCATGGACTTTAATCATCAGTGAGTTCATTGCACAGATGGTTGGTTACATCTACAATCAACTGAGGAGATTGCCGTCAGCAATGAATGACACATCATCCATTCAGTTGAAGGCCTTAAAAGAAGAAGTTCTGAGGGGAGGGAGAAGGAAGAATAGGTACAACATGGGGACATTTTTGAGACATTGGAATTATCGGGCATGGCATTGCAATGACAGATACAAGCCATTATACATTTTGTCAAAATCTATAAAATTGTGTGGTGCAAAGTATAAACCATAATGTAAACTATAGTCCTTGGTTAGTACAATGCTTCAATATGTGTTCATTAATTGTAACAATTGTACTACACTAATTAAAGATGTTATTAATGTGGGAAAGTATGGGAGGGGGAAGGGGAGGGGTATATGGGTATAATGGTTTCGATGTAACCTTTATATAATTTAAAGCTTTAAAAATAAAAAGAGGAGAAGTGATTTCAGCATTCAGGGAGAGAATCCTAATCTCTACTTCAGATAGCCAGTATCTCCTGGGGAGTTCAACAAGGACCTTCATCTGAGTCCCTGGCTTGCGACCCGTCTTATGGAATTCGGTCTTGTGCATTCCCACCATAGCATGAGAGAGTTTAAAAAAATCTCATACTATTTGCAGATATTTCTGTTGGTTCTCTTTCCCTAAAGAACCCGGACTAATACAACAGGTTTGCTGGTGATGTAATGCCCTCAGTTTGTCTGAAAGATCTTTATTTCTCCATTTTTAAAAGGTAATTTTGTTAATATAGAATTATGAATTGGCAAGTGATTTTTTTTTTAAACACTTTAAATATTCCACACTACTCTCTTTTTGCTTGCATGATTTCTGATGAGATTTCCATTGAATTTGTATACTTGTTCTATGGATAAAATGTCCCCTTCCTCCTTTGGCTTCTTTCAAAATTTTCTCTTTGTCTTTAGTTTTCTGCAACTTGAATATGACATGCCTAGATGTGCTTTTATTGTTTTTTATCCTACTTAGACTTCTGAGTTTCCTGCATCTGTCATTTGTTGTTCTGTCATTAATTTTGGAAAGTTTTTGGCCATTATTACTTCAAATATTTTTTTCTGCTCCGTTCTTTCTTTCTTCTCTCCTAATATTCCAATTATGTTCATGTGTATATTTTATCATTTGAAATTGTCTCAGTTCTTAGATGTTTTTTTTTTTTTAACTCTTTATTCTTTTTGCATTCCATTTTGAGAAGTTACTAACCCATCTTCAAGCATGCTGATTTTTTTTTTTTAGCTGTTTCAAGTCTACTGATAAGACCCAAAAAGGCATTTTTCCATTTTGTTTTTGATTCTTAGCATTTCGTTTTAATTCTTAAGAGTTTCAATCTCTTTGCTTACTTTACCAATCTGTTTTTGCATGCTGTCTACTTTTTCCATTAGACCCCTTAAAGGATTAATCATAGTTGTTCTAAATTCCTTGTCTGATAATTCTAACATTTGTGTCATATCTGAGTCTGGTTCTGATTATTGCTTATCTCTTCAGTGTCTTTTTTCTTGCCTTTTAACATTCCTTGTAATACTTTGTTGAAAGTCTGATATGTTGTATCAAGTAATAGAAACTGCTGTACATGGGCCTCTAGTGTGTGGATTGATATTAATCTGGCTAGAATTTGGACTATATTTAATGTTTGCAGTTGCTATAGATGTTGTAAGTGTCAAATTCCTTTAGTGCCCTTGTTTTGTTCTCTTTATTTTGGGTTTTCCTGAATACTTCTCGTCAGAGAGAGTCTGTGTCTTGCAGGTCTTTCAGCTGCCAGTCACTATTATTATGCAGAGGGCATGTTGGTTTGGTGGTATGGGGTTGGGAAGTAGGAGCTTTTTATAATTTAATTAAGTTTCAGTCTTTTAATGGGTCTATGTCTCATGGTTGTGGACTGTAAAGATATTTATCCAGTGGTATAATTTTTCTTTTCTTCCCTCCTTTGGCCCCTACTATATTCCCTGTCCAAGGCATTCCTCATCTGTTATTATGTTACCCAGACACCTGTGACTATGTTTTTATTCCCCTTAGGTTATATAGAAAGAAAGGAGGGTGTTAGAGTAGGAGTAATTTCCTTTGCCTAGCTTGAGTAAGACTGGCAAAGTGCCTTCCTCTGGACTTTGGGATTAAATAATGAAGAAAGCTCTGGGTTTATTTCACAATGGTTACTTTTTCCTTTTTCTCACTAGAGCTTGAGATCTTTCTCTGATCTTCGGCATGAAAACCAGGTGGAGCTCTTGTGATTAAAGTCCTTGAAAGTGTGGAGGCACCACCCCTAGACTGTGACCTTCCCAGGAGTTTCTTACTCTCAGGATAGATCACACCTAGGCCCTAAAAATTCATCAAAATGATCATTAAAGTGTTCCTACCAGTTTATGGCTCCCCTGTCTCAGGATTTTTGGGGGGTGGTTTGCCTTGTGCCATCAGATCACTGATGCAAGAAAAGTTGATTTTCATTTTGTCCAGGTTTTTCTTATAAGGAAAGGAACGATGTCTTTTAAGCAAGTTTTTTGCATGCTGGAGTGTAACTATAAGTCGTATGTTAGTTTTTTATGTATTTTTAATTTCTTTGCTTCTTGCTTCATTAGTTTTCATTTGTTTGATTTTTTCCCTTACTTTTAAAGTTACTTCTTAGTTTCTTGTTTTACTCATCTTTGAATATGTCAAATGCCTCCAGGGGAAAACCCAGTATGCTTGGCATAGTTCTTTTGGTCTCTCAAGTCCTGGCTGCTTTGTCAGATGTAAATTCCTTTTTTTTTTTTCTTTTTTGTCTTTCTGGACACTTCAGGTTGCCAAATCCTCTCTCTCTTTTTTTTTTCTGCCTCTTGGCAATTACTGCTAATGTTTTCAGCCTTTAACCCTAAGCCTCAAATTGGCAAGTGCCCTAACAGGAAATGTGGTTCTTACTCTCTTTCTCTCTCTCTCTCTTGCTGGTTGCCCTTTTTCCTTGATATTGACTATTCAAATCTTGAATTCCTTTGTTTATGTTCTGATGCCTTCCATCAAATATTTTTTGTTAGTTTTTGTATTTAATGTGACTTTTTAAATTATTCTTAGTGAATGTCTTGGTCTGCCACAAACTATTCCGTTTTATCTGGAAGTGAATACTCACAATAAACTCCTCAGTTTGGTAGAAGAAACGAATATTATTCCCACTTTAAAATTGGACACTGGAGCTTAACGTCATGAAAAGATTTTACCAAAGTCACCTAGCCAACAAGTGATAGGACTGGGCTTGGAACCTATGGTTTTTGAAGTCCAGTCTAGTCTAGTATTATTTGCACCAATTAAGGTAATTTCATTTTAGCTAATCAACTAATTATTTCCCTAGTGCAAAAATCTATATGGTAATGAAAATTACTGTCAGCACATCATGTTATAAGAATGAAATTTAAATGAAGCCTGTACAATGACATCAAGTCAGTTACATAAAATTTAAATAGCATATTTCTCTTGCTATATTGGGTTATCCTTTCAATCATTCCCTCATATTTCTTTCAAGTGTACGTACCAGACAGTATTTCTTGCATTGTGTTCAATATTCAGTATTTTGTTCCCAAACAAAATCTTACTTCTTAGTTGCATTATACAAATAATTGTATATTAATATTTCCACATGAATGATACACAGATATCTCAAACTAGAACCAAATATTATTTTATCTCCTACCTAATCATTCCCATTTCTATTAACAAAGTCAGAAATCAAGGAATCATCCTTGCCATCTTCATCTCCTTCTGTTTTCATATCTAGTCCATCTCTGAGTCCATTTTTATCTCCGAATTTTATTTCAAACCCATCTACTTCTTCACATGTCTACTGCCACATACTAGTGGAAGTCTATATACATCAAATAGCTTTCCAACCCATCTTTCTTGTTATTGTCAGCCTCTGCCTCTAGACTGTAAACTACAAGATGGCAAGGACCAAGTGTCTAATGTTCATTACCCACTGCCTAACACTTGCATCCTGGGTGTCCAGCAACTATCACATGCATGGATGAAAAAATGAACTGAACTTTTCTTAACATGTGACTTCCTGGAAGAAAGCAATATATCTTTTTTAATTTTTTTTTTTCTTGCTATCATATCTAAATCAGAGCCTGGGACATTGTAGACCTTCAAAAGTTTTTATGGGACCAATAATCCAATCATGCCCCACTATCCTGGAGAGTTCCGAAAATACACTCATGCTGTTTCTTGTGAATTTCTTTTATTCCAGCCTTCATGCATACCACTTCTTTTATATTGCCATTTTATCATTTTATATTCTTAAGTTACAGTGGAATTGATTGGCTTATATATTTTGGTTTCCTCTAGAATTATTGATGTTCTCAAATAGATTTTAAAGTTGCATTACTTATAGTCCTGTCCTTAGATTTATGGATGTGGTTACATTCAGACATATCCTGTGTTCTGGACTGAATTCTGGAATAACTTGATATCTTGGGTAGATGCATAGACAGTCTCACAGTCTGATCACTAACACAATTACCAAGTGTATTTTAAGTGAAATTCCTTCTTAACAACTAATTGGCTTAATATACATCTACTGAATTGAATTAAAATCTAATTTGTGCTGAATCAATTCTACTCATTTCACTTTCCAAGATTGGTATTTCTGATATTGTTTCTAATTTGAAGGAGTTCATATCGTTTATATGAGCCCCTTAAGTGGTTGGCTGGGAGTTGAGGTGGGGATGGTCTGGACTTTGAACTTGGTCTGTTGTTTACAGCACATCTGGAGTTGGAGAAACTAAGCTGCATATAATATTTTGTCTGTTGGGCAAGGCAGATTTATAGTCACCCTCTAGGTCAGAAATCTCAAACTCAAATGTCAAAAGTGCCACACAAGTAATGTTAGTGAGGGAATCAGACCGGTAGGAACTTTGGTGAATGGAATTGCATGCTTCAGCTAAAAGAGATAGCATGTTCTTATCTCCACTTGATTCTTGCTAAGAGCCAGCGACCCACATATTATTGTCTCTAGACCAAAGTTTGTCCTCTGGCTGTAAGATTGTAACCTCCAGTGCAGACAAAGAGATAGAAACAGAGACCCTGCTGATGTTTTGAGGATCCCAGCCAGTGCATATGGCACAACAATGCTGAATCTGAAAATAGTCATTGCTGATTGGAAAGTTAGCAACAAAGAGAATTTAGAGTTAAAAAAAAAAAAAAAAGTCAGGCCACTGAAGAGAGGCATAGAAACATAAAAAACATGATGCTTAATTCTGAAGGGAAGAGGTAAGTGGAAAGTCAGGGAAAGTCTAGAATTAGACAAGGAAACTGAAATAAAAAAGAACTAATTATACAAATGCAGCCAGCAGATTTTTTGAACACTTACTGTGGACCAGATCTTCTGCTAACTATGCTAGCAACAGAATTGTTAGTGCCTTTGATAAATTTGGTAGTGCCTTCTTTGATGATTTCTACTACTAGGATGATGGTAGTTATAACAGCAGTAATAGTAGCAGTTCTAGAAATGCCTTTTATTCGTACAGATTGTTGTACTTTGTGTAATATTTTCACTTCTAGTCTTAATTCTCAGCTGAACTGCAAGGAAGGTAAAGTAGATAATATAACCCCAATTTACACATGAGGAAATAGATGTTCCGTGGCATTGAGTGACTTGCTCAGCATCACACAGGTGTTAATTAAGAGGTGGGGTTCAAGGCATAGCAGGGCTGTCCTGTATCCAATCTGTTGCTCCATCTTGCAAAATGCCATTTAATTTCTCCCATTTGCATTGTTCTGGAACACAATGCTCTTGTCTCCCTCTCTGCTCCAAGCCTTTGATTAAGACACCTCTGACTCTCTGGTGAATTGCAACAGTCTGCCCCTTACTCCATCTCTTCTTTGCTTCTTGTATCTTTTTTGATTCAGTTCAATTTACTGAACTCAGAAAAATGAGAAATGAACTGACCTGGGAAACAAGGAGCCTTAGCTCTGCTTTTCATTAGCTGTGTGACCTTCACAACCTTTCTGATCCACACTATCTTCATCCAAAGAAGAGGATCAGTGGTAACCACCTCACTGAGTTCTTTCCAGGACTGAGATAGTCTGTATGAATGCATTTTATAAACTTTAGAGTTACTCAACATTTGAAGTTTTATTAACCGGCATTGTCCTTTTTTTTTTTTTCCCCCAAAGCAAACTATATCTTCATGGATAAGCCACAGTTCCCTCCAAGCAAGGAGATATTGTTTCTTGGGCTCTAGCACCTTCTTCCTTCTATTTCCCACTTTCCCCAGGTCTATACTGGAATCAGGTAGCTGAGGTCTGCAAACACAGCTGATTTTAGATTCAGCCAGAATGTTTTCTTTTGCTGGATAAATCCCAGCACGTCAGCACTGCACAGTTCTCTGGATCTTGGATGTGCCAATTATGAATACACCAGAGCCACTGTGTAAAGACAAGAAAGTTGGCACCATCAATTACCTCCCTGGATACCCCTGTAACTCACACTCTGCTGAACCCAAGAGCTGATTTATTGAAATGGAGGCTGCAGGTGGTTCCTGGATAGGCATGTTCCTTGGATGTGATTGGTGATCCCAGGGAGGAAGAGTCTCTCCGAGGTTTAATCTCAATTAACTAATCTTAAAGAAGTATAGGAGTTCTTCCACCTACACACTCCTTTTCCTTTGCCCTAATGAAATCATAAGTAATCTTTGATAATAAAATGTCTCAAACAGGAATAGGACTTGTAAATTAAAGTTGAAGTGCTTTAACAACTATTTTATTCTCTTTGAACAAAAAAAAAAAAATGTTTTGGGGTTTTAGGGAGGACTCCACTGTTTGCCTGCCCTATTCGATTACGGGAACTGGCAGCATAAATACATGCAGCAACTTAGTGATTGTGAAGCAAGTATAGTAAAGAGGGCTGCACACCATGGTAGAGAGTACCACCATCAGAATAAAATAGGCTTGGGTTTGAAACCCAAGTGTGTGACTTCAAGCAAGTTACCTGACCCCTCCAAGTATTGCTTCCTTAACTGAAAAATGGGGATAACAATATATATATATATAAAAGGATTGTTGTGAACATTACATATGCTATCTTATGGCATAATGGTGCCTTAGCAAACTCTGATATTTATTAATCACAATAAATGGTAGTTTTCATTTGAACTTCACATTTCAAATAAATTATCTCAGTTGAGCCTGATTACAGTTCTTTGTAGTAGGGAGATAATGTATTATTACTCATATCATTTGCAAAGTAAACATTTAAAGAATAGAGGTATAAATAAATTGTTCAAGATTATAAAATCAGTAAGTGAGAGAGCTGGTACCCCAAACCAGGTCTTTTGAGGACAAAGTTAATGATATTTCCACAATTTTATACTGCCTTCTAGGATAGCACTGCTGCTGGCCAGTTTTTAAATTGTTAGAGAAGTTGTAGGTTTACAGAACAATCATGCCTAAAATTCAAGATTCCCAAATACAGCCTTATTATTAACACCTTGCATTGATGTGGTACATTTGTTACAATTGATGAAAGCACATTTTAACAATTGTACTATTAATTATAGTCCATGGTTTAATATAGAGTTCACTGTGTATTGCAGATTCATGGATTATTTTAAAATTTTTTATTCTATTACCATATATATGACCTAACATTTCCTCTTTTTGACCACATTCAGATCTATATTTCAGTATTTACTTATGTTTACAATGTTGAGCTACCATCACCACCATCCATTACCAAAACATTTCCATTGCTCCAAATAGAAAAATCTGTACATTTCAAGCCATAATTCCTCAATGCCCATCTCTCCCCATCCCATGGTAAACTATATTCTAGATTCTGGCTCTATGAGTTTGCTTACTCTAATTGTTTCATATCAGTTAGATCATATTTTCATATTTGTCCTTTTGTGTATGACTGATTTCACTCAGCATAATGTTTTCAAGTTTCATCCATCTTGTTGTATATATCAGAACACCATTCCTTTTTATGGCTGAATAATATTCTATTGTATATATATACACCACATTTTATTTATTCATTCATCAGTTGATAGACATTTGGGTTGCTTCCAGCTTTTGGCATTTGTAGAATAATGCCGCTGTGAACGTTGGTAGTCAAATATCTGTCTGAGTCCCTTCTTTCAATTCTTTTGGTTATATAACTAAGAGGGGGATTGCTGGGTCATATGGTAATTCTATACTTAGCTTTCTGGGGAACTGCCAAACTATCTTCTACAGAGGCTGCATTATTTTGCAAAGCGACCAGTGAAGTATGAATGTTCTTATTACTCCACATATTCTCTAAACTTGTAATTAAAAAAAAAAAAAATACTATGCTTTCTAGTGAAAGTAAAAGGGTATCTCATTGTAGTTTTGATTTGCATTTCCTAATACCTAGTGATGTTGAGCATCTTTTCACATGGTTTTTAGCCATTTGTATATCCTCTTTGGAGAAATATCCATTCAAGTCTTTTGCCCATTTTTAAATTGAGTTGTTTTTCTTTATATTGTTGAGTTGTAGGATTTCTTTATATATTATGGATATTAAACTCTTATTGGATATATGGCTCCAAATATTTTTTCCCACTGAATCAGTTGTCTTTTCACTTTCTGATAAAGTCACTTGATGCACGAAAGTTTTTAATTTATCTATTTTCCTTTGTTGCTTTTTAAAAAATTTATTTATTGTAAAGTCTAAGAAACCATTGCCTAGCACAAGATCCTGAAGCTGCTTCCCTATACTTTCTTCCAGTTTTATAGTCCTGGTTCTTATTATTTAGGTCTTTGATACATTTTGAGTTAATTTTTGTATATGGTGTGAAGCAGAGGTCCTTTTTCACTCTTACATATGGATATCCAGTATCCCAGCACCATTTGTTGAAGAGATTGTCCTTTCCCAATTGAATGGATTTGGAAGCCTTGTCAGAAATCAACTGGCCATAAATGTGAGGGTCTATTTATGAACTCTCAATTTGACTCCATTTGTCTATGTATCTGTCCTTGTGCCAGTACCATGCTGTTTTGACCACTGTAGTTTTTCAATAGCTTTAAGGTTAGGAAGTTTGAGTCCTCCAACTGCATTATTCTTTTGAAAGATGTTTTTAGCTATTTGGGGCCCCTTATTTTTCCAAATAATTTTGATAGTGGGTTTTTCCATTTCTACAATGTAAGTTGTTAGAATTTTGATTGGGATTGTATAGAATCTGTAAATCATTTTGGGTGGGATTGTCATCTTAACAATGTTTAGTCTTCCAATTCATGAACATGGAATGGTTTTCCATTTAATTAAATCATCTTTGCTTTCTTTTAACAATGCTTTGTAGTTTTCCATGTATAAGTCCTTTACATCCTTGGTTAAATTTATTCCTAGGTACTTGATTCTTTTAGTTGGTATTGTAAATAGTATTTTTCCTCCTCAGATCTCAGATTGCTCATTATTGGTGTATAGAAATGCTACTGTTTTGATTTTTTTTTTTCTTTCTTTTTTAGGTACTGGGGCTTGAGATTGAACCAGGACCTCATATGAGGGAAGCCAGGGCTCAACCATGAAGCCACATCAGCTCCCCTTAGTTGGTTTTTTCATTTATTTGCTCTTTTGTTGTTGTTGCTTTTAGGAAGCACCAGGGACCAAACCCAGGACCTCCCATGTGGGAAGCAGGTGCTCAACCACTTGAGCCACATCTCCTCCCTATTGATTTTTGCATGTTTATCTTGCACCCTGCCACTTTGCTGAATTCGTTTATTAGCTGCAGTTTTTTTTGTTTTGTTTTGTTTTTGTTTTTGGTAGATTTTTCAGGATTTTCTTTATAGAGGATCATGTCATCTGCAAATAGGGAAAACTTTTACTTCTTCTTTTCCAATTTGGATGTCTATGACAGTTTAAAGTATTTTTGTGTGTGTGTGTGTGTGAATGCCAGAAAAGCTCATGCTCTTAATCTAATGAATTCCTGTGGCTGTGGGGCCCTTTGATTTCATTAAGGGATCTTTTGATTAGATCACTTGGTTAGATTGCTTTAGGGCCTTTGATTAGACTATGTCAATGAGGCTTGACCCAGGTTGGGTCTCTGCCTCTTCCTGGGGTCTTATATAAACTGAGAACTGAAAGCAGAAACACACAGAGAAAGACAGCTGTTCTATTGTCCCTGCCACGTGAGAGAGTGGATCATCTGCAGTCACAGAAAGATAAAGAAGCCCCATGAGATTGAGAGAGGTCCTGGAGGCTGGAGGCTGTGGATTCTCTAAATCAGTAGAGCACAGTGGCATGGAAAGAGGCCCCTGAGAGGCTAGGCCCACAGAGCAGCTCAAAGCTGAAGAGACTAGCCCGGCTATATGCTTGATTGCCCACAGCTGAGCTTGAGAGAAAATGGCCTGAAGGAGAAGGTAGAGGCTTCTTGCTACATGGCAGGAGTCCAGGATCCGACCAGCAGCTGAACTTTGGTGACAAAGCATCTCTGATGGTGTCTTGATTTGGACATCTCCACAGACTTGGAAATGTAAGCTTTTACTCTAATAAATTTCCCATTATAAAAGCCAAACTATTTCTGGTATTTTGCATTGGCAGCCTTAGCAAACTAAAACCGATGTCTTTTATCTTTTTTTATTACCTAATTGCTCTGGTAAGAAATTCTAGTACAATGTTTAATAACAGTTGTGACAGTGGACATCTTTGTTTTGTTCCTGATCATACTAGGATGTTAGCTATGTGTTTTTCATATATGCTACTTATCTTGTTGAGGAAGTTTCTTTCTATTTCTAAGAGATTTTAGCAAGAAGTTGTGCTAGATTTTGTCAAATGCCTTTTCTGCATCAATTGACATGATTATATAATTTTTTCTTCATTCTGTTAATATGTCATATTACATTAATTGATTTTCTTACATTGAAACACACTTGCATACCAGGGATAAATCCCACTTAATCAAAGTGTATAATTCTTTTAATGTGCTGTTTGAGTCACTTTGCTAGTATTTTGTTGAGGATTTTTTTCATCTATATTCATAAGAGATATTGGTCTATAATTTTCTTTTCTTGTAGTATCTTTACCTGGCTTTTCTATGAGAGTGATACCTACATCATAGAATGAATTAAGGAGTGTTCCCCTTTCTTCAAAAAATTTGGAAGAATTTGAGCAATATTGGCATTAAATCGTCTTGGAATGTTTCGTAAAATTCCCCTGTGAAGCCATCTGGTTCTGGGATTCTTTTTGTTGAGAGGTTTTTGATGAAGTCTTTAATCTTTTTGCTAATTGAGATCTATTTCTTCTTGAGTCAGTGTAGGTAGTTTGTGTGTTTCTAAGACTTTGTCCACTTAATCTAGATTATCTAATTACTTGGTGCGCAGTTGTTCATAGTATTCTCCCATAGTCCTTTTGATTCCAGTGGGGTTGGTAGTATTGTCCCCCTTTTCATTTCTGATTTTTGTTATTTGTGAACTTTCCCTTTTTTTTCCAACAGTCTGTTAAAGGTTTGTCAGTTTAGGTGATCTTTTCAAAGAACCAACTTTTGGTTTTGTTGATTATCTCAAAAAATTTTTTGGTCTCTGTATTAGTCAGGGTTCTCTAGGGAAACAGAATCAACAGGAGATATCTGTCCATATATGAGATTTTATAAGAGTCTGTCATGTGACCGTGGAGATGCACAGCTCTAGGTTCTGCAGGCAGGCTGCAAACCAGGGGCTATGATGAAAGTCCAATGAAGGTACTTGATGAGTTTCTGGGAGATGCTGGCTGTCCAAAGAGGAGCTGGGAAATTCTCCCTGAATACTGAAATCACTTCCCCTTTTAAAGCATTCAACTGATTGGATAAAGCATCACTCATTGCTGATGGCAATCTCCCTGATTGATGTAGATGTAATCAGCTATCTGTGCAGTAAACTCACCAGTGACTAAAGTCCATAAATGTCCTTGTATTACAATTAGCCCAGTGCTTGCTTGACCAAACAACCGGGCACAATTACCTGGCCGAGTTGCCACATTAGCTTAACCTTCACAGCCTCTATTTCATTTATTTTCACTCTAATCTTTGGAATTTCCTTCCTTCTGCTACCTTTGAGTTTAGTTCTCACTTGTTTTTCTAGTTCTTCCAGTTGTGAGGCTAGGTTTCTTATTTGAAATCTGTCTTCTTTTTTAATATAAGCATTTAAAACCATACATTTCT
Organism: Cabassous unicinctus; assembly: GCA_029593785.1. Taxonomy (NCBI): domain Eukaryota; kingdom Metazoa; phylum Chordata; class Mammalia; order Cingulata; family Chlamyphoridae; genus Cabassous; species Cabassous unicinctus. The sequence continues at coordinate 30,253 of JAQZBX010007407.1, forward strand.
GAACTACCTTTGCTGCATCCCATAAGTTGGTTGTTTAAGATTATGCTGTTTAACTTCCACATATTTGTTAATTTTCTATTTCTCCCTCTGTTGTAGATTTCTCACTTCATTCTGTCATGATCTAAGAAGATACACGATGTGATTTCAATATTTTTAAATTTATTGAGGCTTGTTTTCTTACCTAAGATATGATCTATCCTGGAGAATGATCTATGTGTATCTGAGAAGAATGTGTATTCTGTTATTGTTGTGTGACGTGTTTGATATATTTTTGCTAGGTCTAGTTGGTTTAGGGTATCATTCAAGTGTTGTATTTCCTTATTTATCTTCTGTCTAGATGTTCTATCCATAACTGAAAGTGGTGTATTAAAGTCTCCTACTATTAATGTAGAACCATCAATTTCTCCCTTCAAATTTGTTAGTATTTGCTTCATATATTTTGGGGATCTTCTGGTAGGTTTATATATATTTATAATAGTTATATTTTCTTGTTGAATTGACCCCTTATCAGTATATAATGACCATCTTTGCCCCTTGTAACTGGTTTTTACTTAATGTCCATTTTACCTAATATTAGTATATCTATCCCTGTTCTTTTTTGGTTACTACTTGCATGGCATATTTTTCCCCATTCTTTCACTTTCAGCCTACTTGTGTCTCCTGTAGACAACATATAATTGAATTGTACATTTTCATTCACTCTGCTAATCTCTGCCTTTTGACTGGAGAGTTTAATCCATTTACATTTAAAGTCACTAGTGATAATGCAGGACTTTTTTATGCTATTTTTATGTTTAGTCTTTGTAAGACTTATGCCTTTTTATTTTGTCTTTTAACAATAGGAATTGCTTACAAGTTTGCAGGTTTGAGGCTGAGAAAGTGTACAAATCAAGGCATCATCAAGGCGATGCTTTCTTCCTGAAAACTGGCTGCCGGAGACCCTGGGCTCCTTTGCCCATGGCAAGGCACATGGCAGCATCTGCTATTTTCTCCCATCTATTCTGGGTTTCCTAGCTTTCAGTTTTTTACTTCTGTGGCTTTCTCTCTTTGAATTTCATTATCTTATATAAGACTCCAGTGAGAGGATTAAGATTGACCCTTAAATGAAGTAACCTTATTGAAGCAACCTTAACATATTTTTGATCCTACTTACAATAGGTTTACACTCATAGGAATGGATTAGCTTTAAGAACATTATTTTCTGGGGTATATACAGTTTCAAAACACCACACTACACAATTACAGTACTAACAACAAATCTATTAAGTAAAGTTCAAGATTTCTTTGCAGTTTCTCTTAATGTTAGAATACATCCTATTAAAGGTACTCAATAGAAAGTTACTTCAACATATCATTTTTTCGCTGTGACTAGGTTATAAGTTTGATACACTATTAGATTCATTTGGTTTTGTTTTCTGGTTTTTTTGTTTGTTTGTTTGTTTTTTTATGTTTTTACCAGGCTTTAAAATTATACTTTTACTTCTTGAATATCTCAAATATTTTCAGACATAGTTTAAAAGGCAAAGCAGTATAAAAAAGTATCAAATAAGTCTCTCCCTTATCCTTGTCACTTTCACCCCATGTCCCAATGTCCCAACCCCTATAAGAAACCATTTTCTTAGTGTCTGGTTTATCCATGCTCAGTCTCTTTTTGCAAAATTAAACATTTTCCTCTTCTTTTTTTTACATAAAGACAGCATACTAGCATATCTTATTGGAAAAAAAAATAATGCAAAAATATCTCTTGGAAATCCCTACATATCAGTTTGTAGAGATCTTTCATATTCATTTTATAGCGGCATAGTACTCCAATGTGATACACACAAACTTTTGAGAAGCTCTATTCTTGCAGTAGCTTTTATATATTTAATACTATATTTAAAACTATTTCCTATTTATATAACTTCAAGTACCTACTGATGGTCTACTGTTAAAAAGTAAGAGAATAAGAAGCAAAACACTTTCTTTTACTAAATTTCTCCCTTCTACCTCCCAAATATTATAAGTTATATGATTTTATTTTCATGGTCAAGATTTATAACATTTAGATTCATTTCACTATCCGTGATTCACACCATTATATAGCAGTGGTTATGCATTCGTTAGAATGCTCACTGTCAGTCATTTTATAACTGATCTTCCCCACTCCTGAGCTCTGTATTATGATTCCTTGTTTGGATGAATTTGTTAAGTAGTGTTTTTCAAGAAGTATTCACATATATGAAAATGTTTTCTGTTACCTGTACATATGAATGACAACTTACCTAAATATAAATCTCTAGTTTCACTTGTACTCCATTAGAATTTTATGGGCATTGTTCTCTTGTCTTCTGGAAGTAAAGTTTGCAGTAGAAAAGTCTAATGCCATTTTATTAGTCCCCTTCCTTTTCCTGTCTGGATCATTAAGGATTATTCATACTTGAAATTTTGTACCTTCACCAGAATATATCTTGGTGTTGCTGTTCTATCATCAATTTTTAACAGAGAAAAAGAACCCTTTTGTATGCAGATTTGCTGCTTCTTTAGTTTTATAAGTTTTTCTATTATGTCATTGAATACTTTTTCTCTTCTCCAATTTTTTTCTCTATTTAAGGAAGCCTTTCATAAATAATGTCTCTCTTCCATATCTCTCACCTTTTCTCTAGGTAGTTTTTCTTCTGTATAAATTTCTAAAGACTCTGTCATATCAGCAGGACCGATTCTCATTTTTGCTGCTTCTGATGTAAGTTACATTTCCATATTAGCCTTATTTTCATCTTTAGTTGCTTTCATGAGCTTTGGTAGCTTATTTCTCATATTTTCTGTTGGCTTGTTACTTTTTAAATTTAATGGATGTATTCTTAGATGTCTTTTGCCTCCAAGTGTGTCAGAGTACATTTAAATTTCTTTATGAATCTAAAGAATTGTCTAATACTCTTGTTTACTGAATAAATTTTTCTATTTATGTGTATTCTTCTTTTGCCATTTACTTGTTATCCTTTCTGAAGTTTTTAAATATCTAAGTAAAGGTCACATGTTGGACCTTTCTGAATATAATATTTTTAAAATGAGGTTGTGGTGGGGCCTAGTAAATTTTAGTTTTAATTCCAGTAATTTTTTTCACAATCCTTTTAAACTAAATCTACTGTATTCCCATTCAAAGGATTGTGTCCTTTCTTCTTTTCTTGTTTTCCTTTCAAAGAAAGGAGATACTCCCAGTAAAAGATGGACATGGCTTAAATAGAAACCATGTAGTTTATAGGTCTTTGTTTGATTATCTCTGCTGTGATTTTGTTCAGTAGCCTGCTTCTCTGCATTCAGAAACTAGATGAGACCAAATAAAGGGTGATATGTCTGCATTTTTCCTTGCTTTTCTATGACAAAAAGTCCCCAGCAGAGATGTTTCCAACTTTCCTTGAGGCTACCCCCACCCCACTACTCCTTCTTCTTAATAAAGAATTATTTTTGAATTGTGAAGATACAATATCATGAAGTCCCTTTTTATATTATGAAAAACAAACAAACAAGCAAACAAAAACAACCCCATAATATGAGAAGTACAATTCTCCCATTGAAGTGGGAATCAGCTATAATTTGGTTTTTCCCGTTATGACAACTGGGCTCATTCTCCCACTGCGACCAGTCACTAGCTCTATTCTGGATCCTTGGTCGGCCCAGACCCTATCTTCCTTACAGTCCTACCTCCTCTCAAAACTCCTACAGTTGCTTGGCTCTCACCCTGCAGCTCCTCCAGTCCTGGCACACCTGGCACACCCTTGAGTAGGCATCAACAGCAGCTCCTCCCAGTCAAAATCCCCAGTGTTGAGAACATCCCAGGAGAAGCCACGGCTCTGGGTCAAGACCCCGCAGAGGGTTTCTCAGGAGAAAGCCAATGTGGGCTGCGTTCTCAGTCCCTGTCTCCATTCTGTATCCTCCAGCCCATGATAGAGTTTCTGCCATTGCAGAGTTGGACAGTGGAGCAGAGCAACTTCTGGCTTCCCCTTCCTGAAACTAAGACTATACAGGCCTCCCAGTTGGAGGAAAGATGATGGAAATGTGTGAACTGTTTGGACCCAGGAACCAGCGTCACAAGCTGAGAGTGAAGATGCATCAAGGCTGGTACCAATTTGTCCCTCAATTCTTTTGTTAAAGTCTACTTTTATATTTATTTTATTTTGTGTGTGTGTGTGTTGTACCATATTAAGTGTCTTCTCATTTCCACCTGGATATATTTTTCATATATTTTCCTTGTGGAGCTTTTTCTAAGGATCCCAGAGCTGCACTGTCTTGATCTGATGGGCAAATGCAGCCCTTCAGCTAAACTCCACAGCTCTGAAAAGTGAATTGTCTTTTTTTTTTTTTAATAGATTTCTTTTTTTCTTTATTTTAATTTTTTTATTTTGTTTTATTTTTTAAAAGATATTTAAATTACATAAATGATACATTAGGGGATTCCCATATGCCCCACTCCCTCTCATCCAACTTCCAGTGGGATCTAAGCCCCCTCTCAATTAGGGGTGGAGGGGGCATCATCATCCCAGGACCCTCAGGATTGGAGAATGAGATGGACTAAAGTAGACTTACTATTATTTTACTATAGACTTACTGTTATTCTAGCAATAGAAGAACTTTACCATTGTCTTTAAATCTCCTTAGCGGCCATTGTCTGGAGTGAGTTGGAACAATGACCACTCTCAGAGCCGGACCTCCAGGGATCTGTAGTTGCTAATCAAAAGCCTTGATCAGCTGTGCCCACCCCTGATTTGGGGTAAGTGGATTTTTGAGTCTCTTTCTGTCACCAGTGAGCGAGTCAGAGGCTGGAGACCTTGCCGGCTTGCTGGAAGAGTGGGGATGGGCACCTGTAACTGTCCAGAGAGAGACAAATTTACTATTCTTTACTATACTTTACTAGCCTCTTCCTGCCACTCTTCCCTGGATGGTGTACAGTATTCTACTGAATTTTGGAGTTTCGAAATAGTTGTTGCCTGTTTAACAGTTGTACTGGTAGAGAAACTTTATCCTGGCACTCCCTACTCCATCATCTTCCCACAATTGCCTCTGGCCTTTAAGGCTATAGAGGATTTTGAATGAAAAGCTCATGAATGACTTGCATTGCTCCTTATATATTATTTGATTAGAAAGGATGTACACACTGTTACAATAGAAACAGAGTTCATGTGGGCTGGAAACTTTTATCTCAAAGGCTGGCAGTATAAAAAATACATATGCCCATTGCTATGCAATTCTGCAAGGCAGTGTGATATTTGGGGCAGGATAACAAGGAGAAAACTTTGTTCTCAAAATCCAATGTTTTAATAAAAAGTTAAAGGCAACACAGTGATATGAATAATGGCATATTTTTATAGTATTTTGCAATTTATAAGTCAGCTTCAAAATAATTAATTGAGCACAATGGAGTAATGGAGTGGTTTGTAGGACTGCATAATCGAACTTACCCTCCACTGTAAACAGCAACAAAAACTGGAAAAATGCTAAAATAACCAAAATAAAAAATGGGCAGAATATTGGAAAAGGCACTACTCAAAACAGGATATCCAAATGATTAATAGGGATGTAGAAATTTCTGATCCTTGGTATGTAACAGGTAAATGCAAATTAAACATTAAGTGTGATACTGTTTCACACTCATCAGAATAGCTGCAATTGTTAAAGACCGACAATATCATTTGCTGGTAATAATGTAAAGCAACTAGATCTCACATGCGTTGCCAGTGGAAATGTAAATAGTTTTAGCCATTTTTGCAATGTCTTCTGAAGCTAAATATACTCGGTGATCCAATAATTCTGCCTGTAGCTATATACTCTAGAAAGTGAGTGAAATGTCCACCGTGTACAAGCATGGCCATATCAGCTGAACTCATAATATTCCCCAAATGGTAATAACACATATCTGTCAACCAGAGAATGAATAAATAAATTGTAGTATATTTAAGAGCAAAGCATTATACACACAACAACATGTATAAATTTCAAAAATATTATGTTGAAAAAAGAAGCGGGCCACAAAGAGTACATACTGTATAATTCCTTCTACATAAGGTTCAAGATATTGCAAAGCTAATCTATGGTTGATAGAGATCATCATGGTGGATACCAAAGGGAAGTAGGTGTGAAATTTGCTGAAGCGGGGTCCCAAATTTTGCATGGGACATATTTATACTAAAAAAAAATGTTGTTTATCTGAAATTCAAATTTAACTGGTGTCTTATATTTTTATTTGCTAAATCTGGTAGCAACATGGGGAGAACCTTCTAGGATTGTGTAAATATTTTTTATCCTTATGTGGGTTGTAGTTACATGGGTGTATAGATAAGTAAACACTACTTAGCTTTATACATAAGATGTGGGTATAAGCTTAAGAAAACAAACAAAACAAAATGAAAAAATTAAGAAAAAGCATTATATCAGTGGCTTATCTCAACAGTCTGTGATATCACTGTGCAGATGATAAAATAATCTCAAACTTATTTCACAAATAGCAGAGTGAAGTCCAGGACCCCTGTCATCTCATTCTGTCTGCAGGGCCTGAGCCCACCATGGGTATTAGTAAACTTCATTACGAGGTGATTTTAGTGGATTTGGTGAAAATGTTCAAAATTTCCCTATTACCAAATATATTTTCTCTTGCAAACTCTTATGCTTGTTTCTTTGACTTAAGAAAACATGTGAATTAGCTAAAATACCTGTACCAGTTAACCATTAGTCAATATCATCTATCATCTAAATTTGAGTCTTGGGAATCCATGGGATCTAGGAATAAGAATATTGGATTGTACTTCAAAAAACATGTTCTGCTTTTAGGTACCTATGTGATCCTTGAGGGGAAGAGTCTTATCTTTTCTTGACTACTTTTTCTGTGTTTGTAAAGTTAAGTCATCAGGGCGTGGGGGGGGTGGTTACAGAATTCTTGAATCTATCCAGCTTATGTGTTGTGTGATCCATGAAAACATGGGTAACATTGCAAATCCTTTCATGGCTTGGAATGAAGATAGAAGGTTATGCTTGGCTAATAAGCACCATTTGAGGCTGTTTGAATGAGCATGTGAGGACCCAGGGCTAATAAAGAAGAATTATGAAGACCATTTACTTAAAGATTACAATGTGCTTGTGCCTTACATATGCTATCTCAGTTGATCACCTCAATACCCTATTTGAAGATATTCATACCTGATTTTATAGAAAGGCAAACTAAATATTAGAGATGCTAAGTGACCTAATCAAGATCACAAAAAATAGTAAGTGGTATAGGCAGGATTTGAACCTAGCTTTTTCTGCAACAAAGCAAATGTTCTCACTCGTTTTGCTATTATTTTCTCTTTGAATAGGATTCAAGGGAACTGTGGTCCTTTGCTTCTTCCTGTCTTTAACCAAATGAAAAGGAAGATATTGTTCATCAGAATGTTTCTTTCTGAGATAAGAAAACGTGGTGGGTGGTGTTTATTGAAGAAGCTGTGAGTAAATTGTTAGGAGTCTCAGTGGTTCTAAGAAAACTGAAGGGAGAGGGACAGTGACTGAAGAGATTGACCTAAAAGTTCAGCAGGAGTAAAAAAAATTATTTTACGATCTATTGAAAAAAAAAATGGGGATATTAAACTGGAGAAGAAACAACACAAAATAAATATGATGACTTCCTGTGACTATCTGTAGGGGTACCTCGGGGGAGATAAAGTATGTATATTCAGTGTGATGCAAAAGCAGGACTAGAACCAGGGAGGCGTGCATCAGAGTGATTAAGAACACAAGAGAGCGAAACTCACGTTCAGCCCCAGACCTGACACCTACCAGGCTGTGACCCCAGGAAAGCTTCTCATACTTTCTAAGCCTAAACCTCCCCTTACGCAAAATGGAGTGGGGCGATTTCCCTCCCACAGTATTTTTGTAGGAATTAAAGGAACAAATAGATGTGAAATATGTTGTCTGGTGTATAAGAAGTAATTAAATGTAGTTCCTCTTTTTCATGCAATGTGTTTGTCTCGTCATCTCGAATCCTTCCCCTTGTCTTTTCACTCCTCCTTTCTCCTCTTTTTGTTCTGCCCATGTCTCATCACACTTTTCCCTTCTTCTCTTGTTCCCCACCCCCACATCTTCCTCCTACTTTTCCTCCTCCCCATCCTTTGGTGGAATTCACATCTAATCTCAATTCAGAACAACTGCTGATCCACAAGAACAAAACTGTTAGAACTTCTAGTAAATAGCAGGGTTCATAGTGGAATAGTCCCCCTTGAGTGATAGAACACCCCATTATTAAGTTATTCACAACAATTGGTCACATTCTATGTGGAGAATGAAGTAGATGAATTGTTCTTAGAGTAGGCTATTGAAAAAACAACCAACCTCTTTTAAAGAATGCAACATATATATTGTTTTTACTATATACTAAGTGGAATTTTAGTTAGAGGTATAGTAAAGAAGAATAGAAACCATTCCTAAGTCTAGAGAAGTTCAAGAATGAATGTCAGGGGTAGAAGTTAACTTTAGGCTTCACAGATCTCACTTGTGTGAGTTCTATCTAATTCCCTGAGTGTTAACAATAACTAGTTAAGATCGCTGTAACCTTCTCCTAAGTCTCCCCCTCCATCACATTTCCCTTTGTCCTAATTGGTTTTGGAGTAGCTATTAGAAATTTTGTGATCCAGCCCCAGAATAGGTAAGTAGTTTGAGCTTAATAGGATATTTTCTCGCTGTTCACAAACATTAAAGTTGGACTGTGATAAATAGGAGTTTGCAAACTGAAATGTAAAAAAGGGAAATGTCAAGAGAAAACAGCTGGTAAGGGTGTACACAATTCAAAAGGAGAGTAAGGAGAGAAGAAAAGGCTGGGAAGTTATTTAGAGCAAAATTGTAAAGGGTCTTGATGTCAGTATAGGGAAATAAGTTGCCAAAGAAATTTTTAAGCAGGAAAGAGACATGAGCATACCAGAGCATGATATAAAGGGCATGAGTCAGAGAGATTTGATTTCATATCCTTTTTCTGACCTCACTAAATGTATAGATTTATGAAATGTGTTTAAACTCACATCTTATTGGGAGAGGAAATAGAATAATGGTTGAAAGCATGGGTCTTAGAGTTTGCCTGTCTGGGTCTCAAGCTTGGCTTTATTATTTGTCAACTCTATGACCATGAGAAGTTTGTTTAACATATCTGAGTCTCAGTTTCTTCATCAGTAAAATGGACATAAATATATAAACAACCTGCAATTCTTAGGGAGGAATGAAGCAGAGAATGTGGAAGCTCTTTCCGAATGAGAGGCTTGGTTATGCTAGGTTAATTTTTCCCCTATAACAAATGATGCTTATCTCAAGGTAGAAGATTGATTGGAATGAGGCAAGACTGGGGATGGGAACAGGAGTTAAGAGAGATGAGAGCCTAGACAGAGACTGGAGCTACCAGAATGTATAAAATGGAGAAGAGATTTGAGACATAGAATAATCAGGACTTGGTTGAGAAGCCAATGTGGGGAGAAAAGCCCACTACAAAATGACAAGAGTTTTTTATCCTGAAATACTGGGATTTCTGGTGTCTTAAAGAAGAGTTGGAAAAAGGAAGAGCCTTATTAAACTTTTTTAAGCAAATGAAAGATACATTTTGAAAGGATAATGGTGTATTTCACACAATCCAAGATAATTTTCAACAACCAGATCGTAGGGATAAGACTGTTCTAGGGCACAAAACAGTCTTTCCTAGTCTCTTACACTAATGCTTTACTGTGAATACGCCTCAGTTTCTCAGCCCTGAGTCTCTTGTGTCTTTTATGAAGTTGTTGGAAGAGATAGACTGATAGGTCACTGGTCAGACTATTATGTCTCTCTTTTGAGTCAGATGTCCAGCCCTATGAGAAGTGGGAGGGAATTCTAGAGTAGAGAGGGGGTTCTACGAAGAGTGGTGATGTTGCTAATTGAATAAGCAATTGTGGCATAGAAGCAGAAGGAGAACAATGGAAATGAAGAGCCTTCCAATTCTGATGTCCTGTATACAAGAAAGTCCAAACACAGTACTTAATGACTGGCTCGCTTGTAATGTTTAACATTTCCCGTATTTGAAAAAATCATATTTATTTGGTCCTAGTTTATTCAGGCCATTCAATTCATGAGGACTTCTTATCTCGCACAAATGGGAAGCTGCAGTCTTCCTGCACGGGCATGTTGCTCTCATTGAGAGACTCAGAGAGATCTCCTGTGTTGCCAGCTCACATCAGCAGAGGTTGTGTCTTGTATAAGAACAATGAACAAGCATAGTTGCTTGCAAACTGATGTGTGACATCTGACCTAACCCAGGCTTATGAAAGAGACAGTGTAATTACCTGTGTTTATTGGCATTTCAGAATGTAAAGCCACCAGGCTCTGAGATGAAGTGATATGTTTGGATTCCTGTTAAGTTCTCCTCCTTGTCATGGTCGGTTTCTTAGCAACCTGTTTAAACAGGTGCCCTTGCTCTCAGGCCATGGATTGATTTGGAAGTATATATATATATATATAAGAATTGCAGAGAAAAGTAATTGCAAAGAGGAGAAGAGTGTCACAGTCATTCACTTCCTCTTGCAGGTCCACTTAATAGGCTTTCTGAAACCTGTGGATCAGATTGGCTGAGGCAGAACCTCATCAGGAGCGCAGTTGGGATGGGTAATGTTGCATAAGTGAACCTTGACCAATGAAACAGTAGGAGTGCCTGGCAAAGTAGGTTTTGTGATTTGTACGGAGCTTCTCATAATGTAAGGCACTTCGAACCTAGAAAAAGCACTGGGTCTTTTATCAAAAAACAGTCTTCAGTCTCAGCACTGCCATTAATTCCTTTTGGTGATTATTTGCACCTTTCCAAACCTCAGTTCACACATCTGCTAAATGCTAACAGTCACAAGGAACTTTCTCAGAGAGTTTTTCTGAATAATATATGAGACAATGAATGGCAAGGTGTTTTGGGAATTGTAAAATGCTACATAAATGCTAAGTGCAATTAATAAGTGTTATGCTAGAAGCTGTAGCCAAAATGAATATATTTGTTACCTAGGTAATCCCTGCACTTTCTTACTCTTATGTTCAAACATTGCGGCACCATCACTGTCTTCATACATCCAAAGCCTTCAAATTCATAGTTATTTTTTACTGAGACTAGAATTCTGAACCTTTTGCTGATGTGTTTTTCATTTAATCCTCACAAAATACTATGAAGTAATATTATACCCATTATAAAGATGAAGAAACTGAGGCTGGGAGAGATTAAGTATCTTTTCCAAAGTAGGTGATAGATCTAGTAATCAAATCCAAGTCTGTTTAAAGACAAAAACTACACTTCTCATCTGAATGCCCTACTTTCCCCCTGTTTAAATGCCTTTACCATGAAGTCCTTTTGGATATTCCAAATCAAAGCAAACTTTCCTTCCTTTGGATCTTCTTAAAACTTTGCTTTGGGCAATTATGGTCATTCAGGTAATTTCTTTTCTGCTGATGGACCACCTGCTAAGAGCACTTGCTACAAAGATGGTAAGAAATGCACCTCTGCTTTAGTACAGCGTAGTCTTTGTTACCATGTGGTAACAAACAGTCTAACAAGTAGTTATTAGGATTATTTTTATCCATGTGTTTTGTGCCTTCTGAGATTGTCAAAGTTTTGAGCAAGGGAGCTGCGCCTTGTACATCTTTATCTTCCCTGCCTTTTTCTCATAGCATCTAGTTTAATGTTTTACACATTGAAGAAAATAAATAAATATTTACTCAACAATCACTTACTGTTTTTCTGAACTTTGTGGGGAAATTGGGATTTTTTTTCCACCTCATCACAGTGTACTTGCAAATGTGTGTATTACATATTCACAGGCAATGTATAATCAATGCATTTTGTTGACACTCCACCTTGAAGTTCTTCAGCAATGTTGCTAATCAGGTGGGAGAATCCTTCCTTCCTTCCTTCCTTCCTTCCTTCCTTCCTTCCTTCCTTCCTTCCTTCTCAGGACATCAGAATGTTCCTGCTCTCCAGGTAAATGGTCTCAAACCTTAGAACAATTCCTATTAGCTTAAAATAATTATAATGATCATGTCCCTTTTAGAAAATAAAGGGCTGTCAAAGAGCCGATTTAATCCTTGTTTTCCATGTGCTCACAGCGTGTAAGTTAGCTTGGCTTCCACCCTTAACCCCAGTCCATGTGGAACATAAACTACACCCACCTTCTTGGTGGCCAGTTACTCTCATTCAAGGCATAAGGATATCAAGAAAAAGTATTTAACAATATTAAGAACAAAATTGTTCATGAATTCTTTATTTTTATTTGTTTTTCAAGCAATAATTATTCATTATAAAATATTTAATACTGTGTAGAATTAAAGACCATCAATGGGATTTAGATGTCAAGTAAGTTATGTTTGGGTCTAGCTGAATGGACTTGGGCAAGTTACTTATCTGTCCTTTCTTTCATAGTATAGTATTGCATTAACTAATACCTAGATAATGTGAATATTTGAAAGGACTTTTTGGAAGATTAAATGAGATAATGTATATAGAGGAGTCAATCCAGCACCTGGCCTATAGGTAGTACTCAGCAAATCTTAGAAAGTGCCTGTGGTAACTCTTGATATGATCATGGAAGTCAAGGATTCCTATTCAGTTAAGGTCAAGTAAGCCATCTTGCCCCAATTTGATTGTATTTCTCCTTTGCTCCTTTTACAATGAGAGTCCAGTTATGTCTTTACTTACAAAATCAGATCCAATTAATAGCTACCAGGAACTTATGATAGGATTGTGTTCAGCTACAAGTACCAGAACCTTCTCACATATAGTAGCTTAAACAAGTTAAGAAATCATCTTCACACAAAAGAAGTCCAGAGGTTGATAGTCCCTGCTCAGTCTCATATGGTCATCAGGGACCTAGGTTCTTTATAACTTTTGGTGCTATCATCCTTAAGGTATGTTCATATAAAAAATGACTGCTAGAACTCCAACCATCAAGTTTTTGTTCTAGGAAGGAGGAAGGGATAGGACAAAGAGAGAATTCCCCATAAAAATAATTTATGGAAGCCTTACCCAGTGCTGTCCATTTATATATCATTGACCACTCTTAGCAACAAATGAGGATAGAAAATGTAGTTTTAATTTAAGCTCTTCATGGCTCTCCTCCCACCCCAAAATTATTTGGTTTACTATTACTAAGGAGGAAAGGAAACATGGATTTTGGGTGGATCAGAATTAGTCTTAGCCTCAGTACCATTTTTTGAGTCAAAGAATATTATTTGACCACATTTTTTCATGGCAGGTACTGTGCTGGGCTACGAAAGTAACTGCGACAGACACAATCCCTCCCCTTCTTGTGAGCCAAGATAGAGAATAAATAGAGGGTCCATGTTAGGCATAGTAGGTTCAAGAGACATGTGGTATGTAACCAGGATATAAACATCAGAAGTGAAGTGCCACACTACACAAACAGTGAACCCTAAGTTAAACCATGGACTTTCTCTAATAAAGAATAAAATTTTTTAAAAAAAAGAATAAAGTACCAATGGAGCCAGAAGTCAGTAACTAAGCTACTGCTGGAAGTCTGGTGATTACAAGAAAGGATACAGAGTCAAATGGGCAATAAAGAGTGTTATACCAGATTTCATATATGTATTAGTCAGCCAAAGGGGTGCTGATGCAAAATACCAGAAATCGGTTGGTTTTTATAAAGGGTATTTATTTGGGGTAGAAGCTTACAGTTACCAGGCCATAAATCATGTTTCTTCCTTCACCAAAGTCTGTTGCCACGTGTTGGAGCAAGACAGCTGCCGACATTTACCAGGGTTCAGGTTTCCTGGGTTCCTCTCTTCCCGGGGCTCCATTTCTCTCTGGGCTCAGCTCCTCTGTTTCCTCCACAAGGTCAGCTGTAGACTATGAGGCTCTCTAGGCTTTGCCTCTCTCCACAAGGCAAGCTGTGAACTGTCAGGTGAATGGTTCTTCTCTTTTCCCGGAGCCTTCTCTCCTTCCTCATCAGAACTCCAACATCAAAACTACTCCAACTCTGTCCTTTGTCATGTCTTTTATCTTCGAGACGCCCCCCCCCCCAAGGGGTGGGGCTCAACACCCTACTGATGTGGCCCAATCAAATTCCTAATTGTAACTTAATCATGTCAGATGAACAGACCAGTTTACAAGCATAATTCAATACTTATTTTTGGAATTCATAACTATATCAAACTGCCAAACTGCTACAATATACTTTCCCTAATTTGAAATTCCTTGTCCTAAATCCAATAGGTGAACCACAGTGATAAATGATTTGTATTGCCTACTATGGTTTTGTGGTACCTTGGGTTATTGTTCCCAATCTTTATTCCTTCTCTGCAGTAGAATGATACATCCATGCTCCTTGCCAAGTGACTCATCAATGCCTCTCATTAGAGTTGGTACAGTGTATTCTCTATTCCAGTGATGTTAGGCATGGCCATGTGACTTGCTTTGGTCTACGTGATGGCAGCAGATGTAATGTGAGTAGAACCATGAAATGTGTTTATGTGGTTTGCCTTACTCTTTAATGCTTCTTCTACCTGCCATAAGAATGTACCCCGGGTAGCTGTTGGTCACAGAATGAGGAAGCATGTTGAGCAGATGTAAACATACATATAGCCAAAAGCCAAGCCCAGTCAATCAGAGAAGAATCACAGCCAACCCACAGAATTGAGATATAAACTTGTAAACCACTGAAATTTAAGGTTGGTATGCACAGGGTTATTATAGTAATATATGGAGCAATATAGTACAAAGAACTTTTTTTCTTATTACATCTCAATTTAATGCCCATTGCAATCATGCATATCATCCTTATTTTAGACTAAGAAACAGAGGTTCATAGAAGTTACATGGATTGCTGAAAGCACAGTAGTAGAGTCAGAAAGACAACAGATTCTCCCTGTTGGACTGAAAGACTCATATCTTTCTAGTTTCCGAAACTACTTTTCTTATATGAACTTCTCATGAAGTTGCTATGATAATCACATAAAAAATATATTGGAAATATCTTTGTCCAGAATAGATCACCTGCCCCAATCTTCAGGCTGTGTGTTTCAGGCAGTTCTAAAGTCTATGCCTGGTCTTAAGGGTGAGTATGTGACATAGGCCTGGCCAATCGGAGTGTGGGAAAACTCTGCTTAAAAGGACTGATTCAGGGATGGGCATATGGCCCAGGCCAGATCAATCAAAAAACCTGAAACCATCCACAAAGAGCCAATGCTTTTTTTTTTTTTTTTCTGAGATAATAGGCAGTAAGGCCCAGGTAAACCTGAGGCTGCCAATGGCCATCATTGTCATCATGTGAAGAAAACCTGTTTGAGAATGAAGTTATGCAGAGGAAACCAGAGCTGCCAGAGATGAAGACAGTGACACAGAAAAAGACCAAGTTCTGATATCAGTTGAATCTCTAGATCCAGCCCTTCCTAGAATTGTACCTGTGCTGCTTCAGGAATGATCAGTATTGTACATTTTCTATTTTAGCTCCAATGATTTTGAGTTGGGCTTTTGTAAGTGGGAGTACCTTAAAGCACAGACAATATACTTTTAAAAATATTTATTTACACACACACCCCTCCACCTTGTTGTTTTGTGCTCGCTGTCTGTTCTTCTGTGTCTGCTTGTCTTCTCTTTAAGCGGCACTGGGAACCAATCCTGGGATCTTCTGGAGGGGAGAGAGACACTCAGTCTCTTGTGCCACCTCAACTTTCTTGCCTGCTTCATCTCTTATTGTCTCTCTTCTTATCTCTTTTTTGTTGTTGTTGCGTTATCTTGCTGCGCCAGCTCTCCATGTGGACCAGCACTCCGCGTGGGCCAGCTCACCACAAAGGCCAGCTTGCCTTTCACCAGAAGGCCCTGGAAATTGAACCCTGGACCACCTATATGGTAGATGGAAGCCCAATTGCTTGAGCCACATCCTCTTCCCTTTTTCTTATTTTTGTCTAAAGGATAAAAATAGAAAAAATGATATTAAATGTGTAAAAAGAATAGTGAGCCCAGGATCTTGCTTTGTGTTAAGTAAAATGCCTTTGGAATTACACAATTTAGCCATTATTTACTTCTTTCTGCCTCTCAAAATTCTTGTGTACAAACAGCCAGATTAATCAAGAGATTGACAGTGTTGTTGTCCGATTAATGAAAAATTCATTGTAATTGTTCCTAAATTTTGCTTACCTTTCTGAAGAACAACAAAAGTTCTTTGTGGCAAAACCAACCTCTAGCACACCATCTCTTATACCCTCCCAAATCAAACAAACAAACAAACAAAACAGTTGATCCTTCTTAGCTCTTATAAATGAAGAGTTTATTTTTGGCTATAGAATTTTAAACCTCTGTGCTGTGTGCAGCTCAATGGTCTTCTCTACTCTTGAGTAAACAAAAGATGGCTCTGTGCTGTGGGGGAAAGCAGAGTGTGTTATTGGTGACACATCCCCTTATTTCATTTCACATATCATAGAACTGGCTACAAAAGGATGGTTGGACAACTTGATGCTCTCCTCTTTCTAATTTGTAGCAACTTGGTTCTGCTCAGATCTTGCCTCTTATAATCTGTCAACCTGTAAGAAGCCTCTTTATCCAACTGTTAGGTATTGCCAAGAAGTTGGGGGAAGGAGGATGGAAAACAGGAAAAAGGATGTGCCAACTACCAGGGATAAGATACCAGCATCCAGTTAACATTATTTACTGAAATCTCTTTGGAACACTGAGCAAATAAGGCTGGAGTTTATTTCTCTAAAATAGGAGAGATCAGGAGGGACTGGAAGAGAATCTGAGCAATGGGAGGGAAAGTGGTAATTCTAAATACATGAGAATTTAACCTTTCAACTCACCATAAAGAGATGAAGAGAGATATGTAAGTGGAACTTGGTTTAATAACTGGTTTTACTACTATAAATTACACAGCTAGTAAATTGGGAAGCCAAGATTCTTACTCGGGTTTTTCTGACACTGATACACATATACTTGATAGTTGAGTCACGTGCATCTATCCATTAGTACTAGCTATGCTATTGTAGTTAAATAGACTTATTTAAAATCTTCTTTTCTTTCTGAATGAGAGCCCTTTAGATATTTATACTTAATTTTCATGGTTCTGATGGCATTGTCAAGGCTACACTTCTTCAATTACTTACTAAGAATCCTTAGAAATGTGGATTATGTGACCATGATTATGAAGATGTAATGATGTTAATAATAATGAGAATTTATGCTTCCATCTTATATTTCATAAGTAACTGCTATGTACAAGCAATGCTCTGGATGTTTGTGATACAGTGGTGAACACAATTGACAGAAATATCTGCCTGTGTAGAGCAGACAATAAACAAAATAAATAAGTAAAGGATGGTATGTTAGAGAGAATAAGTGTATGAAGAAATTATAAGCACACAGCATGTTGTCATGTTAGTCAAGTACTTTTGTTTCTCCCCACTTCTAGAGCAAATGGCAGGATTTTACTTGCTAACCCTTGTGATTCTAGCCAGTGAACTGTATGCAGATATGTTGTGTGTTGTTTCCAGGTGCAGAACATTTAAGGGCCACAGTGAAAGCTTCCGGAGCTATCTTCTTCATCGTGCATGGAGACCAGCAATGTTGCAGGTGATCACTGCCCTGTTAGCCTGGGTCCCTGTGTGACCAGAGTCACCCTTAATAAGAGGGAGAAGTACAAAGTGTTCTTTAATACATTAATATTTGAATTTATTTTATTACCCCATTACCTTTCATGAACAAGAGTACCTGGATTGATACATATTATATACAGACACTGTACAAAGCATGTGATACATATTCCTGAATATAATCTTTATAACAATCCTGTAAGATATGTATTATACCATTTTACATAGACATTAAACATAGCACAAGGTATTCAGCTTATCTATTGCTATATAACAAACAACCCTAAAATCTAGTGCAATGAAACAATCTATTATTATTATTATCTTTTAAGTTTCTGTAGGTTGCTTCATATCAGCTGGGCGGTTCTCATTTGGGGTCTCTCAGGTTATTGCATTCAGATTTTAGCAAGGGCAGCCATTTGAAGGCTTGACTTGGTTTGATATCCAAGATGACTCACACACATGGCTGGAAGTGGATGCTGACTTTTGGATAGGTGTTCATCTGGGGTTATCAACTGAAGAGTGGCTTCTTTATGTGGCTTGGGCTTTTCAAGCATGGCAGCTGGGTTCCACAATGAAACATTACAAGACACCCAAGCAGAAGTTTTAGGTCTTATTATGATGATCTAGCCCTAAAAGTATAAGAATATCACTTTTACCACATTCTATTAAGAAAGCAAGTTACTAAGGTCAAGGGAAGGTAAATTAGACATACATCTTGATATGAGGCATAGCATGGTGGACGGGAGGGATGGTGGCCATTTTTGGAGTCTTATGTGTTATATGCAATTTGTAAGATACAAACCTTTTCCTTGGCAAGCTTAAAAAATGTAAGAGCTTGAAATATCTCATTTAGCTCATGAAAAGAATCCACTTATGTGGTTGGGGATTGAAGCTGTGCAGATCATGGTTTTTGATATGCCTGTGTGTAGATCAAAATAAGCTATATTATGTGTGAAAGCAAACCAACCCCATATATCAGATGCTTAACACAAAAAATTTACAACACTGGTCAAAAAGGAACTGCTTATTATCGTCACTCAGGGATTCAGACTGATAGAATATCATCTCATTATATTCCCCCCCTTGATGCATTACTAGTATCAGTATAGCAGAACAAGAAAACACAGTAAATTTCATTCTGGATTTTAAAGCTTCCCCCTAGAAGTGACACATATTTTTGGCTCACATTCTATTGGCTAAAGAAAGTCTTATGTCTCTGTGTAAATTCCTGCCATGTTCACAGAAGAAGAAGAAGACTATTTTGAAATAAGCCTTATAAAACCATACCCTGTCACCCGAATTCCCATAATTGGAACCAGATTTAATTTATAGAAAACATGGAATTTGGAAATCACTTTTTTCTTTTGTGTTTCACAAATCTTTCAATGCTCATTAATTTTCAAAGACTAATAACTTTGTTGAGTGTAGTAGGCCAAATAACTGCATTAATACTTTATATCTTACACAATTTTCATGTATATATGAAACTTCTTTTACATGCCTTATTTTCTAATTATTTTTATTCCATTTCAAATTAGGTAGAAGGGTTATTATTTGCTCTGGTTTGTTAATCAAAAGATAAAGAGTCATAAAATAAAATAATTTGCTCAAGATTGCATAGTGCAGTTTTTCTGTCCTCAAACCAGTCACTTCCCTCTATAGCAGGGATCCTGAACTTGGAGTTCTAGTAAGGATCCAAGGTGTTCCATGAAGATGCACTCTGCTGGCAACGACTAAGGGGAACACTCAGGATTGGAATGTTAATGTTATTAAATCACCTGGCTCCTATAGAGGGAATCTCCCTTACCTGTATAAAGTTGATACAGAGTTCAAAGAAGGAATTTGTGGGCTTTCCTAGGCAGGCTTGCTTTTAAGTTTCACACTTGGGCTCCTTGCTGTCTCATTTCTCCTGAAATTAGGGGCAAAGGAAGCAGTGGACAAGAAACTTCATGTTTTAAGCACCAATTCCATCATTTCCAGTGTGACTCACATCTTGTGGTGGCAGAGTTGCCCCATAGCCTGAAAAAGTGTCGACAAGTACCCAAGCTCTCTCCCACTCATTTCAGATCACTACTTTGTTTCCATTAAGTAATCATTTTCATTTTAAATCTTTATTTATACTTATCAGGAGTCTCTCAACTCAAATTGCAAAATGATGATTTGTATGTGTTGAAAACAGTATATCAAAGGGTTGAGGCCACTTTCATTCCACAGTAATTTACTGACATCCTAGTTTATGCCATATAGCAATAAGAGAATTTATAAGCATAAAGCATGATCCATCCAAGTCCTGCAAGTAAGTAACTAATCAGAACACCAGTATACATAAATAAACATGGAATAGAGGAGTCAAATTGGACTGGTTTGAATCTGTCTTTTCCTGCTCTCACTATGATCTAACTTTCTTGAGTTCATTGACTTCAGTTATAAACAAAGCAATAGTAAGAATAGCAAGCAAAGAATTATTGTGAGGACCTTATAAAATAATGCATAGAAAAATCATTTCAAATTGAGGATACACCAGATGAAAATGCACAGAGAAGGGGAAATACATGGTCTATTCAGGGAATGAAGGTTGAGTATAATAAAATAAGTGCAAAGAAATTTTGTGGAAAAGCGAGGCTAGAGAGAGAGAGAGGCTGTTACCTTAAATCTCAGCTTCATCCATGTGGACTTTATTCTGAAATTAAAGGAAAGCCATTAAAAGGTTGCAAGAAGATTAGAAAGAACATAAATGACTTTGTATGTTTTTATTTTGAAATAATTTAAGACTTAAGAAGTTGTAAAATAAAGTGTGTGTGTGTGTATATATATATATATATATGTATATATATATATGTATATATAAAGTGGTTCAAACAGTTTCCATGTATCCTTCATCCAGCTTTCCCCAAACGTTATTTCTTACAAAACTTATATAAAAATTTCAAAACCATGAAACTAACATTGGTATAAAATTATT